>JANHFX010011285.1:9698-30387 GCA_027560015.1 Chloroceryle amazona | reverse complement strand
TACCACCTTCAAGTGAATCACCTCATAACCCAAACATCCTAATGCCATTTTGGTGTCACTGTTGTGCCCTATGATCCCCTTTTTTTTTTCCACCCCCTTTTTGTAAATCTTTTTTCTTTTTTTTCTTCTTTTTCCTTTTACTCCTCACTGCACCCAGAAAAAATAAAAGCTCCCTAGAGAATATAAAGCAGATTATCAGCAGAGATGTAGATAAGCAAATGCACTACTTCATCTCTGCGGTGCTGGGCTTGCCAGGCTATGTTAGTTCATTAAATGCAAGCTTGCACTTCTGATGTTTTGCACATTAATATGTAGTTCAGCAGCTGCTGGATGCTCCGCTTTCTGGTGCCTGAACTGCACTATTAGCAGGAATGGTTAAATTCAAGATTGGGGGGACCGGGGAGAGCTTAATTATCAAAGGTGCAAAGAGGGGGTCAGGTTTGGGTGCACTGGCAGCTTCCAGAGTTCTAGTTCAAAACCAAATGGCCTTTTGCTATGCTGATCTCAGGTACTTTCCTCTAACTGATCCTCCATCAGCTGCCCTACCAAGACATATCTTCAGAAATCCTGCTTACATTGACTATTGTGGTTTATACTGAGAGCATCATGGCATCCTTGCCTTGTAAAATGCTGCTGCTTGCCTCTGCTTTTAACGCAGATTTTATTATTAAAGGAAAAATATCTCTAATTTACATTTTTCCATTAGAAGAAATAATTTCTTTGGTAGTCAGAGGGAACAATTGTACGTCCCCATGAGTGCACTGAATTTAATTTCACATCATCCAGTTCTTTTTTGCTGCTCTGTTTCTAGTTTCTGTCTTTGTTTCCCCTTATTTCCCTCTACTGAATTTTTTCCACCAGAATGAGAGACAGGGACAGGGCTGGAGCGGCTACTCGTACCTGCTTCATCTAGTGCTGTAGGAGATAGTGCAGAAGTATCTTCCCTCTTACCAGTCTGTGGTTTTGCAGGAGTAATGCTGCCGCTGTGTCCAGCCCTTGGAGTGCCATACAGGTTGTTCTGGGGTGTGTGGCAGTGCAGTGGCTACTGAGGAATTTTGAGTCATCTTGGACAGGGGGCACATGCACACCAGAGGCAGGGGCTGGGTCTTCTCTCCTTTCTCAGTGTGTTGGAAGAGAAACGTGTCTCTGGATGAGGGCTCTAATTGTAATGGGCAAGATTTCTCCTGCCCCAGACAGGTGTCCAGCCTGTCATAGCAAATCCACTGTGGGATGGCACAAAGGATTGCAGGGGATAGGCAGCTAGGGTTTGCAGGCATGCAGCCACACAACCCCAGTGCTGGGACTAAAAAGGAAAACACAGCAGGCCACTGGGGCCATGAGGAAGACCATGGCACCTGGTTATTCTGTGGGGAAGGGCCAAACAGAAGCAACTGTAGTGAAGAGGTGAGTAAGCAGAGATGATGAGCAGAGCTGAGCAGAGCTGAGATGATATATGTATGTTTTGAATCATTGTAGCAAATAGTTGAATTCCTTCCTATGAGAGAGAGGCAAACACTAAACCTGCTGATTGTAGAGGCCTTCTGATGTGTATCTTACCTTCAGAGTCAAGCAAGTATATAACAACACATTTCTCTAACAGCAGCCTTGGTTCCTCTGGCCTGTGTAGATACAGTCTATGGAGAAGACTGAAAATGGGCAGATGAGCCAGTCCCTAAGCATCTGGGTTTTTAGGGCAGAGGTTTCTCTGGGAGTAACAGTGGCTGTCGTGCACTTTGCCCTTATGCATCATCTTTAGGGTCCTTGGCTGTTGCAGGCTGTCAATCCATACAGCAAGCATTACTCGTAGGAAGTAAGGGTGAAAAGGGTATGTATATGGGGAAATAGATGAGGTTCTGACCCTGGAGCAGGAAGAGAAGAGAAGGAACCGAGAGGCTAAGGGATTGAATACCAAAGTTAACCTCGTTCCTTGCTAATACCTTTGCACAGTGCCTGTCACCAGGCCCAGCTGAGATTTATAGCCTCCCTTGCATTATTGGTTTACTTTGCTATTTAGAGTCTAAACAGGGCCGGGGAAGGTATGTGCCACTTTTCCCTGTTGTTTGCAAACTTGTATCAATAAATTTAATTGAAGTTCTTGATAGAACCATTTATGTCAGGCAGAGTTTCCCCTTTTTTCCTCCTCCTTCTCACAGCCCAATACTTGGATTTAATTTATTTGGACTAATAATTACGTTCTCAGTGTCAATTTAGGGAGTCTAAATCTGGGGATGGTTCCTACAGAGAGATCTGGGGCTAGGTGGCTGTTGCTGCTGTTCCTGGGCAAAGCCAATTTTTGCATTTGGCACTTAAGTGCTTTTTCCATTTAAGAAAGGTTTGGTGGTGATATATGACTTGAGCTGAGCTGTGGCCTCTACTGAACATAGAAACAATGCTTTTTCTTTTAAAAGCAAAGCACAAAAAGCAGTCTTAGGAGAGAAGATGGAGAGACCATGGCCTGGAGTGTACACCATGAGGAAGATCATAGGTGACCTAAACTGTAGGTGAGTTTAGAAAAGATAAGGAGGTCTCAAAAGAAGTTCAGAGATGGTATCCAGAGCTAAGTATGGTGTGTCTAAATACAAGTGCTGTTGATGGAAACCTCCCCTTCCAGAGGTTATAGATTAGTATGTAGAAGGTCTGCCACCTGTGGCACTAGCTACAGGTGATTTTCCATCCACGTGCACATGCATATTTACACTGATGGAGTCAGTGTAGGTTGACTTTATGGTTCATTTTAACAGCCAGCACTTCTAGGCTGTTGTTTTGGTTTGTTGTGTTTTGTTTTTTTTTCATGGGCCCTGTAAAACTGATGATGGAATGGTTTCCTTGGAGTGGCACTGGGTGGATTGTTCTATAGTGCATCAAATGATTTGATTAATTGACCAATTTTTTTATAGCATGTGAATGACATACAAACTTTGCCCGTTGTGAGCTGATTCGCGATAGTTTGGAAAACATTAAGTTTATTTCAGCCTATGGATAGGCACAGTTGTTCAGTTAACTCTGTGCTGTCCATAGTGTGGCTGGTGCTATGAATAGCAAGTTTCATGACGTGATTTTGGATCCCTATGGGTTTCTATTGACAAGCAAATGCCAGACTTGAGTACTTGGTGGATATATTTCATAGCTATCCAGTGCTGGCACTCAGGATATAGTGATCTTTTCCCAACATTTATGGCTGTAACCCATTTAGAAGACTATTGGAAAAATCCCGTGGATAAATGCTTTCCGTATATAAGGACAGTACAGGCCAAACGGGACAGATTCAAGGTTGGGGAGTGAAGAAGAATATTGTATAACATGATGGGAGTTCTTCAGTGGATGCTGGTGGGCTCTTCAGCCACCTTTGGACTTTGAGAGGAGAAGGGAGTCTAACAAACAGAGGAACTGTCATGGGAACAGCAGATTTATGGACAGTAGCATATTTGGAAAAAATGTTATGTTTCTGTTCTTGGCAGTAGCCTCATCCATTTGGGACCTGCATTCTCCCCAGAATCCGACATTCCTGCTTGTTACCCACCTGACTGCAGCTTCTATCAGGACCTGAATTCTTTTGGCATGTCCTTGTCCAGTTCCACAGTCCTCTTGCTACTTCTAGCCTAAGAGGACCTTGCCACATTTCTAGAAACTTCCTCTATTTAGCTTCATGCAGGTCCATCACGTGACATTAATCACCTTTTGGGAACATAAAGTGATTGAGAGAGAAAAATACTGAAAAAGAGAAGGGGAGAAAGAGAGTAAATAAGGACATGGAGTATTGGCACTGGGGAGGGGGAGTTGGGATACTTCTTCCTGATTATGTTTAAAGAGGAATCGTGAGTCTGATGATCTTTGCATTCTCAAGGCTTCTAATCCGCTTGCTCTAATCCTCTTAGAGCATCTGCTCTATTGGACTTTTATCTGATCACTCTGTCTCTCAATCAATCTGTCAAAGCTTCCCATGTTAGAGTCACTTTTGCTCCTTCCCTTGAGAGCTATCTCGTATCCTCTTGCCCAAATAGGGTCAATGGCTTCTGCTTATTCTGGGGTCCTTGACTCTGGTCTGAAGTAATTTGAGACATTCCTTGGCTATTACCTTGTCATCTGGATTTGGTGCAGCACTGGAAATGTGAGATGTGGCACTCCTAGTTGTTTCTGCAATATAGCAAATTTAACATTTGTGATAAACCAATTTTTTGAGATTTGAAACTGCAGAGAATGAGTTGTAAGTGTGGTAGATCATTTTGGGGTTGATTTTTTTTTTTTCTTTTTTTTTTTTTCAGTGGTTCCTAAAACTAAAATAACATCTTTGGAGTCAGTTGCTTTCTTTTAGGCTTCTCTGTTTATATAACTAGAGTGGTCAAACTACCCTATTTTCCAAATTCAAATTCTCTTGTAGGGAGAATGATCAATGACTAGTAAAACTCAGTATAAAAAACCCTAACTTCTATGTTTTGAGCTGGAGAGCTTTCGAAGGAAACTCCAACAGCATCTGTAGTGACATCCTCCAGAGAGAACAGACACATGTCATAACTTTTAGGAACTGTATGCCTCACTGTTGTGCAGAGTAGTGTTATCAGCAGACTCTTGGAGATTTTGGGCTGTAATTACCATATTCTGTAAACTGTTCACAATTTGGTCTCAGTTACGGCTATGATCAGGCCGGATAGAAACAGCTGAGTATATGCAGTTTGAATAGAAATGTTTTCTCTTTGAGCATGAGAACATGTCCTGTGCTTTTGCGTGGGAGAGGATAATTCTGTGCCACAAACAAAATGGAGTCCCTTCTGCCTCCTGCTAAGTCCCCTTCCCCAGGCTGTTGGAAGACCAAATACTTTCTTGCTGTGAAGTATGGAAAAGAAGAATTTTAACTGTATGCTTTACAGCACAGTTGGTGATCCTAGAGGATAGTACTCGACGCCTTCTGGGAACAGTTTAACTCTTGAATGTTAAAGCAGGAGGAGTGTCCTTGCCTGGGGATGGCATGTGGAAGTATGATGGGAGGTCCCTCTGATGCACAGGCCAGAGGAAGGATGCTCAGGAACAAAGCTATTGTCCGTACACTGATCTTTATCTGTCACCCCTGCACAAAACACAGTAGGCTACAGTAGCAAGTTATTTGGGGTAGTAAAATGTTCCAGGACCTTGTGTTTGTTTTGGTTTGTGGGCTTTTATCAACTGAGCTTTGCACACAAGGAGGCAGAAGCTTTGCGGTTTGTTGCAAAATACAAACCCCAGACAGATATTGAGGGTTTTGAGGACAAAAGCTTCACATGCCCAACATACACACAAACTGCAGGACACAGATCCTGATGGCTTTCAATAGCTTCTCCTTCTGGTCCCGCTGCCTCTCTGCTGGAGTGCCAATCCACTGACTTAATGAAGGCTAACGGTATAATTAATCGCATGCACCCGCAGCACAGCAGTTCATGAGACCTGAGTAAATGTGACAGCTGCTCTGAGGGAGAAAGAAGAAAAAAATCCCACAATGATGACAAGAAGGAAAACAAGATCTTTGCAAATAAATAGTCAAAGCAAAAAAAAAAAAAAAAAAAAAGAGATATCAGCAGAGGGATAGGCGGGGAGCTTTATGAGCAAGGCACAAAGCGATCTTCCCCAGCTCCACTGTTCTAAAAGGTGTGGGATCCAGGAATCCACCTTGTCTCCAGACATTTGTGTTTTTAAATTCTCCTTTTTTTTTGCTTCTCTTTCTACCCTTGGCCTCTGCTTTCTTCTAATTATGCTTGAGAGGTTTTACTCATTTCTTTTCTCTTGAATACCTTCTTTTATTTTGTTGGTGGTGTTGTTCTCTCTCTTTTTATCATGATTATGCTCTTTGGTATTTCTCTGGGTAGTGCACAGTCCTCTGGACCTTTTTGGTCTGATAGACAGTATAAGGAGGTTTTGGGAACAAATTACACCTCGCAGGGAATTGAGTGTAGCTTGTTTAGTTTGGAGCCAATCAAAAGGCCATCTTTAATTTCCTAAAATACATGGACAGTGGAAGAATGATGAACTTTGTTCTTGTTCCTGAATCTTATTCCCCAATATTCTTCTTTATTACTTGCACTGGAAGTCTTTCTTTTGTCTTTTGTATCCTCCGTGCTCCTTGATTTTTTTTTCCTGAAGGGTGATGGTCTAGGAAAATGCCTTCTCTCCTCTCTCGTACAGCATAGAGGTGATGTGGTCCATGTGGCCTTTTGAGATCTGATATGGTAGCTGAGTTATTTGCTAGAGCCATGGAAATAGCTGCATGCCCTAGAGGTGGAGTTAGAAGGGGAAGATCTGAGATAAGTGGTATTGTCAATAAAAATCTGCAAGGCTTTGTGTCTCATTCTCCCTGCAAGGTAGTTCTGTACCTTCTTGAATTAAAAGGTTAAGAAATGCTTTTAAGAAGTTCTGTGCACAACTAAGATGTTACTCCTGGCACATCAGCATCCATGGCAAGCAGGTGGTCCAGGTACTTTTTGCACTCAAGATGCACATAGGTATTTTGGGTCAGAAAAAGACATGAGGGAAGATTCAGGAAGAGATTTTCTCTGATGGCCAGAAGAAGGATTGAAAAATATTAGCTGTGGTCCTGATGTCATCTGTAACTGTCTGTATGAATTTGAGCACGTCACTTCGTATCATCTCAGCTGGGGCTAAGGAGAGAGGCTCTGTCACAGGTTAGCTCAACACAAAATGCTGTTCTGGGAATTCTGTTTAATTCTGTATCAAGGGACAACTTTGAGTGTTCCTTTCTCAACTCTACGGTAAGAACAATTGAGACACATGAAGGTGTCATGCATTGTACTGTGGAGGACTTGGGTACTGGCACAAGTTTTATATTCTTGCTTTATGATAAGGGGTGTCTGGAGTTTTGGGTACAAAAAAATTGCATATATCCCTGTGTTTGGAGAAATATCCATGGATTCCTGTGGGGTCCTATAAAATCATTTGTGATAAACATGAGCTGTGTTTTCTATTTTCTGAAGTACCTAAAGCTCTGTGTAGAGTTACTTCTCTAGGCAGTGCTGCTCAGCACCAGTGTCTAGCTTGTGTCTGCCAGGATCCATAGTCTTGGCACTTAGGCTAATAGTTGTTCTCAGGAGTACGGTACCAAACTGCACGGAGAAATGATGGGAACCTCCCTTTTTGCCTGGCATCCCAGTGGTTGCAGCACATGTCCTGCCTGTGTGAGCCACTGGTTATGCAGCTTTTCTCAGTCTGCTGTAGCCAGCAGATAATTTTGCAATGGAAGGTATAACTCTTTCTGCCTGTTACCGAAGCCTATTTTCTCTGCTTGAAGTAATTAAATATTCATGATGTTTGTGAGCAGAGTGAGAGCAAGCAAACACACAAGTATTAACGTGGCTCTCCAGTTCAGCATTTAGGACACTCAGTGGGCTGGATTTGGGAACATGGTTTCTCCCCACAGTGAGGAATATAATAATGTCTGAAAGCAGCAGATCTGCCCTTGGACACTCCACTCTTTCTGTACATCTTTGAGAGAGTTAATGCCTATCTCAGGGTTGTACTTTCCAGTAGATGTCAGCTGAAGAGTGAGGGTTTCTAACTTAAGAATTGTCCAGATGTGTCGTTCCCACTTGTGATAGCACTGACTGTTTGGATGGATGGTCAGAAGAGAGATTTGCTTGCAGATATTGAATATAACCCTAGAGATTCCCTGTTTTATCAGAGATTGCACAGTAATCCCATTTCAGTAGCTCCAAGAGAGAATAGGAACTTGAGGCTTTTTCTTTTGTAAAGACGAATGCTGCTCTCAAATATTTCCCTGATGACACCCATGCCGGGAAGGATGGCTGAGCTTTTATTTTACTTTCTTTTCCTTGCAAGGTATTATTACTTCTACTTGGTGGCTTCTTCCTTTTTCTTTTTAAATGAAGCTGCAGTTTTCAGTAATTAGCTACAAATTTTGCGGTGCTAACAAAGAATAAGAAGATTTAGGGGAAGAAGGTAGGTTGCTGATCTCCCCAGCACATCTGCAGACCTGTTAATTTAATTAAACCTGTGCTGTATAAATATTGAACTCATTTTAATTTATTTTGCAGTTCCTTTGGTTTTCAAAGAGCTCCCAGCTCCAGATTATCCTTTTAGCTCTTCTATATATTTGAGAAAGAGTGGAAATAAAAAAAAAATAAAAAAAATCCTTGTCTCCAAAATGTAACCAAATGGAAAAACCATTGTTTCTTGCCTTTCTGTCTACCCTCTTCTTCACATTAGTTTCTCTCAGGTCCCTGTCACAATATGAAATGAGGATTGTCTTTGGTTCCAGGGATGCCTCTTCCTGTTCTGATATCTTTGAATCCTGAAGCTGATGAGAACCAGCTGGCTGTAGGACTACATGAGCAGAGAGCTGCTTATAGAAGCAGGAGGAGTGTCTTTGCCTGTGGATGGCATGTAGAAGTATGGTAGGAGGTCCTGCTGATGCACAGGCCAGAGGAAGGATGCTCAGGAACAAAGAAGGACATGCTAAGGAGGAGATCTATCATGGGCAAAAAATAAATACGGACCAGATACCAGAGAAATTATTTGGAGCTGTTTTTTTTTTTCTTCATCCTGTAGGTGATCACTTATTGAACCATTGCCTCAGTTTCCCCAGGCAGGGTGACAGTAGCTCATGGTGCCTGCTCTTGGCTTTAAGAGTTCTTTGGTATGTAGGCAAAGAAGATAACTATTTCTTGCTCTGTCTCCTTGATGCAGGGTTGTCTCCTTGATGCTGTGCCATACCTGGTTGGGTTGGAGTGGCTCCTGAAGGAGTGACGTGCTGGGCCTCTGTGGTTTCCCCAGCCCAAGGCCTGCCAGACAGCCTGTGGTGCTGAGCTCCTGTGGTCCTTCTGTCCAATGTTTTATCAGGCTCTCTCGTTACCCAGCAGGTCTTTGTCACTTTGCCTCTCTGAGGGTGACTGACGCTCTACCACCTGTTACATTGCTGTGGCCTCCAGCATCTTGATCTGAAGGGACAGGGTGAAAGTGAGGTGATGGACTTGAAAGTTGTTTTCTTCTCTGAGACTGGGGACCAACGAGGAGCTCACAGAAAAAAACCCCACAAATTCTATCTGAATGGCAAAAGAAATAAAGCTGGTTTTGGGGTGTTCTTAAACTTTTATCTAGCATCTGCTATCAGAGGCTTTTTTATCTGTGCAGCTATAAAATAAGGAGAAGAAAAGGCACCCAGCTTCACTGTGGTACATTGATGTGACTTCTGTAGCACTTGTAAAGGGAAACTTGCTTGGCCTTTGTTGCTTCTTCAGCATAGTTATGTTTTTAGCTATGAAGACACGATGCAGCTACAGGTTTTGGGATAAGGTTGACAGAGAAACAGCCAATTTTAGCATCTTGGAAAGCCTGGAGATACTCCATTGCTAGGTATGCTCACTGAAGGCCAGACTGTACCTTAGTGTTTTAGGGGACGGTGGTTGTGGAGGGCATCCAGCCTGCCAGGCTTGTCTGGAGAGCTGTTGTTGCTGCTGACAGGGTATCTAGAAGGGATGTGTCTATGGCATTTCATCATCAGAAAGTAGCACAGTATTATGTTGCGTGATATTTCTGTTTTTCAGATCCTGAAGATCATCCAGTCCCCCCCTTACAATATTCTGTTTCTTCTTTGTATTAGCAGTGCCTCCTAACTGAATGTCAGTAAATTTGTTTAACATATTCCTGTCCTGTGCCTAGTCAGATTAATGTAAATATTAAGTGAGATGAGCAGTGTTTTTACCAATTCCTTCCAACCCAAGAGCTCTCCTGCAAGCCAGTCAGTTGTCATCACTGTTTTAACAAGGTTCCTACTTAGCTTTGGTTCTTCTGCAAATTTCTGTCTTTTCTGATTTAACTAAGAATGACTATGATTGTAAGAGAATGCATGTATTTTAATATCTTTCTAATAGCTACACTCCTTGCTTTCTCAGGGTTTGTCATTGTGTTTTAGTTCATTTCAGGACATACACAGTGGCTGAAATTTGCACAGGGGCTGTAGCTCAGAAGGATCTTTAGGGATGTGTATGGGAATGGTATGTGCCTGTTAGGTTGAGGAAAAAGCTAAGGGAAGTGGCAGAATTTGTGTTTGAGGGCATGTCTACATTACTGCTTACGTAAATTTATGAGTTGGGGGTTGTGATACTATGTGGAAGTGAAGTTTTTTTGCAAATGTGAGAGTAAACCTGTCAGTGTGCGGATGGGTGATTTCATAAGATTGCGTGAATGTGCAGCACTGTGGAAGAGTGTGTTTGTCAGCACACGTAGAGATATATGCTTATGATGAGACTTAAAGGGGTGTTATTTCATGCATTTGTGTGTTATCCATAAGTTTAAATTCCACACAGGCAGGAAAGAATTTCTTTTGGTTTGCCTTTGTATGTTGTTTTTTTGTGACCAGCTGGGACAGCCATGAGAGCAGTGGTTGGCTGGACTGAGGATTTACATGGCTTAATGAGAATGGCTCAAACAAGACCACCCAGCTTAAAATGCTCTCTAATGGGGATAGGAAGCAGAGAGCTGGAGAGCAAAGATCTCTGCTGCTTTGAGGCAAAGGGAACGAGGAAGTGTTGCCTACCTAGTTCCAGGAGCATTCAGTTTCCTTCAACATGACAAATGGTATAGTTCCCTGCACCGAGCTGATTGGAACGGGAGATGCTCAGAGTTCCCAAACACTTGCTGGATTTTCCTGCGATACTGAGGTCATTGTCTGTTTTCAGCCTCAGGCTGTTGCAGAGCTGGTATTGTAATGTTCCTGTCACAGTTCACTATAAAAGCCAGAATGAATGTTTCGGTCATTTCAGCAGCCCAGATCAGAACAAGGACACTTGCAGTGCTCCCATTTGTGCTTGTTGCTTCAGGTAAGGAATCACATCAGGCTTTCCTAAAAGAGGAGAGAAGCTGATGGCAGCTGCCAATCATGTGATGAACATCAGTGGCCATACTGGCTCAGAGCAAGTATCAGATCTTCAACACCATTCAGCAGTGGTTATCCGTGGGAGAGCATAAAACCAAGGCAGGCTATATTACCCTTCCTAGAATACTTTCTGTCCAACACTCTCCCAGACTCCAGCCAAGTGTTGGAGGGAGGAAGTCTTGTATTAATCTCCTTCCTCAGCATAGTGGGATCCAGAGCACTCGATATCAGCAAAACCTCTTCTCTGCTCCTTTGTGTTTGCTATTCTAAAAGTTTCTGGTGTTTTGCTAAGGAAAGGAAAGGACACTGTTGTGGGAGAAGAAATGTTTGTCATAGAGCCCTGCATAATGGTGCTCTCTGAGTGGCTTTTCACAAGGAGCAAAAATGGGAGTCAAAACATGAACATTATCCATAAATTGTTATAGTCTTGGTTGCCAGAGGCGTGTCATGAAACTGTTGGGAGCAGGAGAAACTCCTGAACAGAGGCTGTTTTGTGGAACCCAGGCATGGGAACTGAAGCACTAGTCCTATGAGTGAACCTGTATCTTCAGAGAGCAGCCCAAGGAGGTCTTTCAGTCTGTGGCTGACATGAGGCAATTCACTCTTACACTGTAGAGCTGGTCCACAGTGTGTGTGTGGCATAAGAGCCTAGAACCTCAGACATGGGTTAGCAATCAACTTGAGGGACCACAAACAAGTAAGGACGAGATTGCTGTTATCTTTTCTGGATGTTATTCTGTTTACTAAGATGACAGAGCAGTCTTACAGATGCAAAATTTGGTAGTGTTACAACAGTTAGTACATTGTATTGTATCAGATTTCCAGAGATTGAATGTAAGCTTGGGAAGTCAGACATTAATTCAAACGGGGATTCTTCTCTGGAAATGATTCTTATATGCCTTTGATTAACTTGAAATGAGATGGAGAGTCCTCCTTAGCATGTACTTCATGATGTGAAGCTATCAATGCTTTTATTTCTTGAAAACATCGCTTAGGTTGTGTGGTCTTTTCTCCCATCTATTTCTAAAATGGAAATATTTCTGAGCTACCTATTTCTGAAACAAAAATTCCTATTTCTAAAATATAAATACTAATTTCATATGAATAAGCAGTCAAAAATATTCACCAAGTCAACTTAAGCCTCACCTTACTCCTCTGAGAAGACAGGCTACTGTTACTGCAAGCACAGAAAGTGGAGACATTAACATCTAGTGGGCTCAAGGGGTCTTTGTCAGGAGACATCTTGCCACAGTTCCTTCCTGAACCACACTTCAAAACATGGCTTTCAAAGAGTAAGTCTCCCTGAACGCACCAACGAACAGGACCCACTGAAACTTTATTTTTCAAAATGTGTACCTTTCCAGGCTTGGTTGATGTCACTTATTCTGATTTTTTGGAGGGACACTATAAAGGAAAGTGCTTTAGTTGCAGGTAAACCATGGCAACCCTTGTGCAGCAGCCGTGAACAAAATCCGGGAACAGAGCGGTGTAAAATGTTAAACTCTCACTCTACCTCAGCTACAGAAAGCATGTTGCAAGGCTTTAGAGAACGGGTTGATACACTGTAGAGACCTTGAAACAATTCCAGTGCAGGCAGTAATATGGGATGTTGTAGTGTGGAGGATGTAAACAAACCACTCTGCTTTACACAGACACCATTACCTTCCCAAATTCATTTTGCTATTCCAAAGGACCCTCTCATTCCTTTCACACTTGACCTTTCTGCCACGTGCACTTTTTTTCCGTTTAACTTTTCTTATTGCAAAACATTCCGTAGGGAAAGGACTGTCTGCTTCAAGCCTCGCTGATCTGCAGGGGGCTTCAGGAGTGATCAGGGTGTGGAATAAGCTGCAATGACTTGTACCTCCCTGATTAAACCGTGCTTGCACTGAACTCGTTACACTTTCCTGTCCTGTTTGCAAGAAGGTTCTTAGAGCTGTTCTTTGGAAAACACTAGCTTCAGTTTATCACAAAATCACAGAACATTAAGGGTTGGAAGGGATCTTGAAAGATCATCTAGTCCAGCCCCCCTGCTAGAGCAGGATCACCTAGCTCAGGTCACACAGGAAGGCATCCAGGTGGGTTTTGAATGTCTCTAAAAGAGACTCCACAAGCTCAAAAAGTTTTTCCTTATGTTTACCTGAAACCTCCAATGCACCAGCTTGTACCCATTACCCCTTGTCCTATCCCTGGATGTTGCTGAGAAGAGCCTGGCTGCATCCTCCTGACATTTACATATTTATAAACATTAATGAGCTCTGGATACCTATAAGTCCCAGTGCTTACTTACTGGTGAACCAGCTGCAGGCTGGGAGGAACGTGCACAGCAATGGGCAGAGCAGAGAGTGCTGTTCATCCATTTGTTTTGAGTCAGTAGTTTCAGTGGTTTTGTTTGGGCACAGGCATACGTTGACTAGTGAGGAGTGTGGATATAGGGTGGAGAACTGAAGTGTCAGAGAAAAAAAAAATTATAAAATTATTAAAGCCACAAAGGGCCTGTGAGATCATTCCAGCCTCTGTCCTTTTAGATATTATGAGCTCTAGATTTTTATTGATTTAGGCTTGTATCGAGTCAAATATACATTAAACACCTTTGTTTCCATTTTGATTTGAAAATGAGGCTTGTGTGTCTTGTAACAATTATAGGTGATTTAGCTGGTGAGATATTCTTTACTAGTTCTAGATTCAGAAAGGGAGACTTATTTTTTTGAATTTAAAGGCTTATATATAAAGGATTATAGCCACAGAAAGCTGCTGTGGTTGGAGTGGTTCTGCTGGAAACTGGCTTGTGGTGAGGGATGTTACCAGCATCGTGTAGTGGAAGATTAGCAAAAAGGTGCTCATAACCCATTCTGCCTGCGTTTGCTTTCCGCATGAGTATTACAGAGCGATGACCTAGCTTGGCAGGAGGGGGAGGGTGCCTGTTGGGCTCAAGTGCTGCAGATGCTTTGTAACATTTCAGCTCTTTGTTCTGTCTGAATAGAGCAAATAAGGCAGTCAGGCTAATTTGAAAAGATGCTCGATTAGGCATGGAGTGTTTAATATTCTCCCTTGGTCTCTAGCTGCCGTAGAGCCTCCATTTTGCCTTCTCAGATCTCCAAATGGAGCCTGCTGCTTTCCCTCTGCAGAAGCCTTGGACTAGATGTGATATTTGATGACAGATGGGCTGAGACAGTGAAGTTACACAAGCAGGTTCTTTGGTGAATCTTTCTGTAAAGTACTTGTCTCCCCAGGCCAGGCTGTGAGCTGCAGTGGGATGTGGTGTCAATGGCTACTGGGCAGCCAAGAAGTCTGCAAGAACCAGCAGCATCTGACATCAAGCAAGCCAGAGGCAATGGTTTGTCAATTAATGCGTCAATTAATTGTGATGAGCCCTTGGTGTGTTACACCTTCGAGTTAAATGGCCTCGCTGAATAATCAAGGATTATCACTCCTGAGTTTTCAGCAACCTCTGTGTTTTTGCAGTAGGTGAATAGCTTGCTTAATGCAGTGCCTGTTGATGTTCGGGGTACAAAATACTAGGCTGGTTGCAGCCTCTGATGGCCAGACAGCCCTGCTTTCAGCTGCAGAGGCTGTCAGTCTTCTTGCCTTGTCTGTCCCTGATGCAGCTGCCAGCCCGTTGTACAGCTTCTGTCAGTTCAACCTTCCGTGTCTTTCTGAAAACAGGAATAATACAAGAGGGCTATGTAAT
The DNA here is from genome assembly GCA_027560015.1 of Chloroceryle amazona. NCBI lineage: Eukaryota > Metazoa > Chordata > Aves > Coraciiformes > Cerylidae > Chloroceryle > Chloroceryle amazona. The sequence continues at coordinate 15,823 of JANHFX010011285.1, read as the reverse complement.
GTTTAATGTTGGCTTTGATGTCCTTAGGAGCATCTAGCAGCAACTCTCTAGCTAGTTGTAAATGCTTATGATAAGTATACTAGTGAATATGTAAGAGTCTGTTGGTTTTGTAAGACTTGGAAAGCTTAGTTTTGCACAGCAAGCATCCTTTTCAGCTGTTCTCTTTATTCCTTGTATAAAAACCATGTTGAAGTGCATCATATTTCGTGTTGAAGTACATCATATTTGAGTGGCATTAGAGGAAGAAAAAGTGGATTTTTAAATAATAAATTTTTCCTGATAATTAAGAAATAAAATTTCCCACATACTTAAGATTACCCCTGTCAAACGTGACAGTTGCTATCGCTAGTGAAGCACACAGTTTCCAATAAGGGGAATATATATGTTACTGTATATGTTCTAGTGGTAGAGTTCATAATGGAAGATACATTTACTGTCTATTTTTACTGATAAGAAAGAGCTTTGATCAGTTCTGGAAATTTCCCTGTAGTCTGTTCTGTCCAGAGCATTTTGCAGTGCTGTTCATTGCTGATAGCATTGCTGATCTTGCTATTGAAATTAATTTGATTATTGCTCCAAATTCTGTTTGCTTGTTGGTTGATTTTATTCTTTTTTTTTAATTTCTGATTTTTTTTTAATTAAGCACAAATTTCTTAATTAAATCCGTGATGGTCCTTGTGAATAACACCCATCACAACCTCTTAGGTACACTTAGCTGGCTTCTTCCATTAGCTATTCAGTGTGTTGAGAAATGTGACTGTCTGAAATGGGCATGTGTGCACATGCACCTTCAAACAGGCTTGCACACCAAGAAGTTTCAGCTGTTATTTTTACACAGCGATACATGGAAACGTTGGCAGCCACATTTATTTCTCTTTTATAAGTAAGCCTATCTAATCATTCTGAGCAAGTTTAATAATTATGTGTAATGACTGAATTAGAGCTATAATTTAGGGAAAAAAGAGTTGATTCCTTGAAATGTTTGTCTTATCATTTAATTGAAAAGTAACTTCTTTCTCTCTCCTACATAGCCTAAATGAGACCTTTGTACTATCTCAGCTCTTTGAAGTGAAATGTCCTGTATACACGCCACTAGTTAATACTGGGACTGGGAAAGGAAGTAGAAGCGAGTTAGAAGAGGCCAGCAGGAGGGTTTTTTTTGGCTTTGCTATTCTGTAAGTAGGCAGCCATGATGACAGCTGCATGTTCAGAATGTAGGAGCATCTGGAACTTTGCTTATTGATGACCCATAAAAATTGTTTAGATTTCTGAGTTTGGGCACCTAGTCTCCAAATATGTTTGTAATATGCCTGTTCCCCTCTGGTTTCTTTATAGTACCTTCTCTATAAAATGCAAATATAATTTCTTAGACATGACTGGCAGGTGCTCTGATCATCTTGAATAGAACTGCAAAGAATTTTTATGGATGTATTGCTCACTGGAAAGGCTGGGGTTTTAGTCACCACTTCTACTCCCAATATTATGAAAAAGTATTAGAGATTTATCTATGTTTTTCTTCTTGCTAAAATTGCGTATTGCTAATTATAGAAGAAAGATCTGAAAAATCCTTTCTCGCCTTCTTACTGAGCCCTTCTCTGGGTGCTGGCCTGGGCACCCTATACCCAGCTGGAACTACCTTTGAGCCTGTGCCCAGCCCTACAGAGAGGCACAGCTGCTTGAATGGATGTGAAAGTGTTCCTTTTGGTAAGCAGATCCTAAGTGCTTGACTCTGAGAGGCACTGTCCTTTCATTGCCCCATTCCTTGTGTTGTGCTCAGATACTTTCCTGTCTTCATTACATGCTCTGCTCCTTTTTATACTGAGGATTCTGGCAACTTTTCCTCCCATTCAGTCTGGAGTCCTCGTATGAACATCATCCCTTGGGTTATCTCCCTTCCCTGCCACACTGCTTTGTCTGCACTGTTCGCTTTCACACAATGCTCATCCTCTAAAATTAGAGCTTCCATTTGGCTTATTATTCCAGGCAGTCAAGTCAGCAAAACCTGAAACAAAACAACAAAATGTGGTGCTGCCTTCCCAGAGGGAAGTGATGACACGTATGTTCACACTGCTGCACAAACTTCTTGGCCTTCCAGAAGAGCCTTCAAAGACACTTATCATTTCTTAGCAATTCTGGCTTCTGTTGTATGATGTTACCCAGGGACAAGACTTAAATTCAAGGTTTCTCTGAAGTTGGTTTTATTGGAGACCTTGTTCCCTTATGGCAAGGTTGCTCATTACCAGAAGCCGTTTGGTCTGGTTTGTCTGGCTGCATGACCAGTAGCCCACCTAGTACAGCTCAGTTTGACAAGTGTTTGTTAGACCCTTACAGACCTAAGAAAGATGTGCTGCTGGGAGGAAATGAGATTGGAAACCCTACGATGGCACACAGCAGAGTTATTAGCTGTCCTCTGTTTGCAGCTGTTTGGAGCACTGTGAAGGCTTTAGTGGCTTTGGGAGGGGTTCTCTGACAATGCTCTGGCTGATTCAGGAATCACTGTATTATCTCCAGCAGTAAGGCTAAGGTCTGGCCGTTGTGTCCACTGCACTGCTCCCATGAATATGTAGCTCTTCTCTAGATATAGCTGAGGTACAAAGTCATAGCTGATCACTTTTTTTTTTTTTTTTAAGTATTATTTAGGCAGGAAAAGCAAATAGGGTGCAATGTCTTGTCTGTCATAGTATATTTCCTCAGCCAAGCTAGGAATAGGAGGCACATTTCCTAACACCCAGTCCCAGGCCTTAGAGGAAGGCTGTGGTTGTACAAAGTACTTATCAGACGTCATTTGAGGTGGTGGTGTGGCCTATTGCATTACTCTTCCTTCGAAGAGTCTCTGAATTTGTTGAATTGATCTTAACCATTCACTAGAGCATTGGCTGAGACTAAAATGCAGGCGAAAAAGCTGATGGTGAGGAGGGAGAGGTGTAGAGAGGCTGAGGGCAGGACCACCACCCTTTGTGGATGCAGACTTCACAAAGAATCGTGAGGTGGGGGGGAAATGATACATAATGAATGGCCAAAGCTTCACTTACAATTCTTCTCTCTATAGACAGAAGGGTATTTGGAAGGATGCTGCTGAGGAATGTGAAAGAATAACCTGCTAAACCTGGCAGTCACGACTGTGTGAGCTGGTGTTTACTTAGCAGCCCCGTGGGGGTGGAGATGTAGGAAAGTGCCTCGGATGGCTGGTGTCCTCATGTTGTGTCACCTGCTGTGTTACAGGCTCCCTCAGCCTCCTGGCAAAAGGCACCTTGTGCCTGGGTTTACATTTAGGCCCAGGCCAAAGTGGGTATCGTAGCCAGCACAGTGATGGCTGTGTGTTAAAGAGGGTGGGAGGAGGTGAGAACTGGGCATGAACTTCACCACCCTCTCTGTCCTTAAACAAATCCCCGCTCATCCTCAGTAAGGAGCTACAGCATCCCTGAGCCTCAGTGCCATCACCTGGTAATGGACACAGCTTGGTACACAGAAGCAAACCTACAGGAATAACCCAGGGAAAAAAAAGAAAGACACCCTACAATAAACAAACCCATCTTAAAAGTGAGGACAGGAACACCCCTAGAATATTAGGAACTCGCACCAAGTCACCTGGAGTAGAATGGAAGCCTGGATTCCAGTCAGAGCTCTGAAGTTGCTGGTTAAGGCCTGGCCTCCTGGGCCACGTCTGTTCTGCTTCACCTGCTGCCGTGGCCGCAATGCGGTGCAGCCGCATATTTGTTCTGACTGGCAGCACCATGTAATTGCATTGGTGTTCAGTGACTATCAGTGTTTCCAGTGTGTCTTTCTGAAAGGTCATCTCATGCCAGAAGAGACTTAATGCCATGGCCGTCTCAGGTCTGTTGATTCTTTCTTGATGCTGCTTAACCTTTCAGTGGGAGAGAATGGAAAGCCAGCCCTACCACTTATTCCCTTAAATATCAATGGGATGCAACCTCATAGTGGTGCTGACTTCTGCTTACTGGTTGCTTTTGAGTTGCTGGCTGCAAGAGATGGACAATCTGTACATTTTAATCATGAGGTTGAATCACTCACAAATATGCTTGCTTGGATTCCTATTTCATGTTATTTAAAAAAAAGAAAACCAAGCCCACAACAAAAAAAGCACCAGCCCTATCAATTGGTGTTGGGTTTTTTTGGTGTCCCCTTGTGTCTTCCCCTGATTCCTTCTGTCTGTTATTATGGGACTTCCATGCTTCTTGTGGAGTGCCTGGTAGGTCGTTGGTTTCCCTCCTTCCACAGTTGCACTATTTCTGTTAGTGGTCTCCCACAGGGATTCCCTGACTATAGGTAAATTGCTAGGGTGTGCTTTGCACAGACCTAAAATGACTCTTCACAGCTGGGAGAGTCTCCAGCATCCCATGAAGTGAAGGCAACAAAAGGGCTGATACTAGTCAAGCATACTGCAAGTGTCTGTAAGGATGATTAGGGAGTAGAGTACAGATAGGTGGAAATGGGGAATTCATGGGTGGTAATGGAAGCCAATCCTCTATTGTTTTAGGCTATCTTGATATACAGGGATGCTCACTTCAATGAGATGCAGGTCAGCAGGTGAGAGGAAGCTTCTTTTCCAGGCGGGTTCCTTCTTCAAAGTACGCTGTCAAGTGAATTTTAGTTGTCCAGTCTATTTCTAGAGCCACATCAATCTAAAATGGCCTCACTGGGGAGGATTTACTCAGTAAGACGGGAAAAACAAAGTGTATAGCTGTGATTAATTCTTTTTTTTTTTTCCCTCCTATTGCCTTCCATTCCTGCCAACATCCTTAAGCAGGTCCAAAAAAAAGGTGAAGAGCTGGAATCTACTGAAAAATAAGGTGGACAAGTTTACACTGCACAGTGCACATATTTGCATGTTTGCCCCCCACAGCCTTTCCCTATTTCCCTCCACAATTAGCAGAGAGATTAAAGCTGGGAGATATTTCTCTCACTAGCCCCACTGCAGCCTGATCCTGAAATAGCTGCTGAGATCGCTCTTATTTGAAGAGATCCTAAGGGATTCAGAATCAAGCAGGGGCTGCTAAAGTGAGCTATACTTCAGACTGGTACCTAAACCATGTGGTTGTCATCATGCTCCTCTAGAAGAACCTGCCTTGCAGGCACTTTCAAAACCATTCCTAAAATAACGGTAACTTCTGGCAGCATGACTGTCAAGGGGGCTCGTTCCTTTGTTCTTCCATTTTAAATAAATAAAGGGATGTATAGAAGAGATTGAAGAGAATAAGGTGTGATTTTACTTGAATTTGTGTTTGTGGGATGCCCAAGAAGCATGTATTGGGGTGGTGAGGACTTGAACTTGTGCCTCAGTAAAGCCCCAGCAGCAATGTCAATGATAGCTCACCGTTCGACCAGAAGCTTTCCAAATTCAAATGGAATGAGTTCAGCACTTGCAGAAGTGAAGACCTTGTAATATTAACATAGGCATAACCTGCTCAAGCATATGCTGATGTGCTCTTTCCCCACCTCTCACCATTTCCTGGGCTCCTGCACGATCTGCTGTGCTACTGTACCTTGTTCTTGACTGATGACTCCTGGAGTCAGTTTAGGATTCTGTCAGTCTGCCAGCATATCTGAACCCCAGTCTCATCTATTCCTTGTCTTCTAGTGGTGTAACCACACTTGGATCTTTGAGAAGCATACTTCCTAGTACTTCTGCTCCTGTAGGTAAGCCAGCCAAGGCAAGAGGACTATTTGCTCTTCTGACTTGGCTAATGCTGGTGCACTCGTTTTGTTTCTGTCAGATTTCCTCTGTCAGATTTCCTCTGTAATCAGTGTCATTCCTGCATTTGCATCTTGAGCTGAATGGCTCTGTTGAGAGATTTTTGTGTCTTGCAGTGTGTACCATATGGTGTCAGGTTATGGTGGCAGAAATGGAAGGAGAGCTGGTGTTGGCAAGGTGTCTTCTAACAGAGATCTCAAACATATAATATTGTACTGGGACACGTGGAGCACCCCTTGCCCCTCAGACTCCTTCCCTAATTTTGACTCATAGAATGTTAAGGGCTGGAAGGGACCTCAAAAGATCATCCAGTCCAACCCCCCTGCCAGAGCAGGATCACCTGCACCAGGTCACACAGGAACACATCCAGGCAGGTCTTGAACATCTCCAGAGAGGGAGACTCCACAACCCC
>JANHFX010011284.1:0-23128 GCA_027560015.1 Chloroceryle amazona | reverse complement strand
GGAAGGGACTGGAGGGAAAGTCTTATGAGGAGAGGCTGAGGGAGCTGGGGTTGTTCAGCCTGGAGGAGAGGAGACTCTACGGGGACCTTATCCCTCTCTACAGCTACCTGAAGGGAAGTTGTAGTCAGGTGGGGGCTGGGATCTTCTCCCAGGCAACTCGTGCCAGGATGAGAGGGCATGGCCTGAAGCTGCACCAGGGGAGGTTTGGGTTGGATCGTAGGAAGCCCTTCCTCACGGAAAGGGTGATTAGACACTGGAAGGGACTGCCCAGGGAGGTGGTGGAGTCGCCATCCCTGGAGGTTTTTAAGGAAAGATTGGATGTGGTGCTTAGTGCCATGGTCTAGCTGATGTCATGGTGCTGGGTCATAGGCTGGACTAGATGATCTGGGAGTTCTATGCCAGCCTCATAAATTCTGTGATTCTTTGACACACTGCTGCAAATAAATATTTAATCAAAATAGGTGTTAATTGACATTTTTCTGCTGTCAGATTACTGGGTTTGTCTTTAGTATTTCAAACCACATGGTGGCGTGTTTGACAAAAGTAAGCAAAGTTTTGAAGTGCACAGACTATAATGAAATTGGGGAGAAGAGGATTCAGAAGGGGTTATGATGGTTAGCTTGAACTTAAATTTTGGAACAATGTGTTAATCTCAAGTCTTTGAACTAGTTTCTCTTCTGTGTGGACTGACCTTGACGGCTTTGCAGGCTGTTAGTCCTTCCCATAGTACCGAGGAATGTTCTGGTGGTTTATCCATCATGGGTTAAGAAGATGACCAGAATGGGTTCAGAGACTTGGGCATTGAGGAGGATGTCCAAATCCCGCATTTTAGATGTAACAGAGATGATAAAACTCTCGAGTTTGTATAAGCAGTAGGGGAAACAACATCTTTAGTTTAATCCTGTGTTCATAGGTGGAATATAATGGAGTAAATAATTACTAAGCAAATTCTTTATTTTCAGTGCATGAATAAAATATTTATCTCTTTTCTATGAGGCAGCATGGGTAAAGAGTGCTAATTTAGATTAAAATAATGGAATGGAAATGTTCAGAGCTGAACCTATTAAATTCATAATAAAAATGGTTTTTCAACTCTGCTTTAGCTATGGAAGTCTTTTATTATGCACATTCAAGTTCAAAGACTAAAGTTATAGTCCTCAAAGAAAAGGACTTTTAATAAATAGAAAGTCTATTAAAAATTACTACTAGGCATTTTCAGTATATGACTACTTTGCAGGCTGATACTTTCAGCATTAAGGCAGAAAGTTGAATTTCTTTGGTTGCAACACATATAACTGAAATCTATATTGAATAAAAACCCTTTAAGATGGGTTCATTCTTTAAAAGCAAGTGTTAGAGCAAAGAATTTATATTAGTGTAGCTGTGTAGATAGGATAGCATGTAAATGGTCAGCAGTGATAAAGTCTCAAAGTGGATGTCAGCACAGTTGTGAAATGCACAGCACAAATTGTAACTATTCCTTTGTGCTTGTAGAGTGAAATAATTCGAGATAATCCTGGTATCCTGGACTGTGTGAAAGAAGGAATTGGCCGAGTTGTAGGCATGGGAGTACCCCACAGCAAGCGTCTCCTTCCTTTGATGGTCTTGACTTTTCCAACTGCTCTACATGGAGTTCTTCACTATGTCATCAGTTCGATCATCCAGAAGATTGTTTTGCTTATTCTGAAAAGGGATGATTCCCACAACCTTCCAACCGAGAGCTCTACTTCTGTGCAGAGCATGCTGGATGCATATTTCCCAGAACTTATTGCTAGCTTTGCTGCTAGCCTTTGTGCTGATGTCATGCTTTACCCACTGGAGACAGTTTTACACCGCCTTCATATTCAAGGGACCCGCACAATAATTGACAACACAGACCTTGGCTATGAAGTGCTTCCAATTAATACTCAGTATGAGGGAATGAGAGACTGCATGAACACTATAAAACGAGAAGAAGGAATGCTAGGTTTTTATAAAGGATTTGGAGCTGTTATAGTACAGTATACCTTGCATGTGGCAGTTTTACAGCTTACCAAAATTATTTACTCAACACTGCTTCAAAATGTTTCTTAATCTGTTCTGGGTGTGGATTTAGCACAGGGGACATGACTTACTAACCTAATTATTATTTAAAATGGCTTAAAAAATGGAAGTTTGAAGAATCCACTCTGAATTCTCTTTACACTGTAAAAGAACTTGTTTTAAAAATGGGGATATAGTTTCCTAAGTGTAATTATAGTACTGTTTAAATTTAAAATTATAGACACACATATAATGTGCAGTCGTACACAAGGGGATTACATTTCAAATATTGTTGGACTGAGGATTTGCCTTTCCTCTTGCCAATTAACTGGCTTAAGGAATTGATATGTATTATTAATGTCTGCTTTATAAATATCATATCTGATACTTAATTTGGACGAGTAGCCACTTCAAAGGAACTGTTTTCATCAGTTGTAAGAATTGCAAGTAGGAGACTAATTTATTTACTGGTCTTGTAAAAAATTTTTAAACTCAATGTTAATGGAGCTGTGATCAAAATAGAAACTGTAAAAGTAATTTAGACATAAATGTCATAATTTACAGTTACATAGAAGACTCGTTACTTTCTTGCAGTGTGGCAGGTGGTGGTGAATAGGAATCTTTGTACAAAACTGTAAAAACTTGTGTTTGCGCAAAGTTGCACAGAAAAACGTGGCTGCCTTGCAGTTTGCAAGGCTTACAGTGACTGAACTGTGTGAGTAAAGCAAATTAGAAGTAGATGTGTGCATGCCATTTTTAGTCAACTTTCTACTCATAACTTCAGGGTTTAGTTTTAATCTGCTACTTCATATGAGAGTAGAATAATCTTATGTATGTAGTGTCAGTGTTCAAGGTGTCTAGAAAATGTAAAAAACTGGCTATTTCTAGAGTTTCTATTTTGTTAGATCAGAGAGGTATGTTCACAATTATGTATGTAATATTTAGCACTGGTGTCCCTCATTTAAAGTCTCTCCTGGATTAAATACTTTGTGGAGCAGAATTAAGTCTGTTTATGTGCAAGCACACTACTGCAATGTATTGTTTTTGCCCTTTTCCCCTAATAAATCAAGACTTTCAGTCTGAAAATGAGTTCTGATCCTGCTAAATAACTTAATCCTTACTGGTTTCATCAGTAAATATCATAAAAGTTGATGGAGGGAATGATCTTTAGCAAATCAGAAAAGCATGTGGAAACTCACTTTACATTTTTAAATGGTCTGAGAGGCTGCTGCCTTTTTAATACTTTCATGTGGAAAGTATCTTTGTGGCTACTGTAAACTGATGTACATTTTAATCATTGCTCATATAGTAATCATTTATGGAAAGCAGTCATGGCAAAGGATTGAAAATGTTTCTTTAAATCATTTGTAGGTCTGCTTTGCTATTAGTCTCATTTTCATGTATTTAAATGTGTAAGTGTTGAAATTGAATGTATAGTGAACTTGAACTTTCGGAATACCCTTAACTGCAAATTTAATCTATAGAATGAAAGCCATGAAATAAAATGAGAATTCACTGTAAATATTTTCAGGTAATTCACTGAAGAGGCATGTAAAGGAATGTATGGTGTATTTTATTGTATACACATAACAGTGGCTTTTTCAAGTTCCTCAACTTTCCTACATCAATATCAAACTACATGTTTTTCTTAGCTGTTCTGAATTTAGGGGCAAGTTCAAAGCAGGTATGTAAGCTAATGTCCTTCTTGCTTTTTTGTTCCATCTGAGATGGTCATTCAGCTGGATACGCACCTTCTGTTACAAACATAAGCAATGCTCATGATGTCAATGAGGCCTATCTGCATTAATATGCAAGTTCTTGCTGTGCTTAAATATTTTTAGTTGGTATAATTCCAGGCTAGCAGTGGTTGCTTTCAAAATACCCTTTCAGTGACACTGAGAAGTACCACACTAAACTTTTTGACTAAATGGTTGTTGCTAATAGATTTGAAAGCAGCATACAATGGCAGTATTCCCATACCTGTGTAGGAAGAGAGGTGCTAGCAAAATGTAAACCATTTGTCTAGTTTTGTTTTAGAAGATCTAATAAGTATCAGCAGAGGCAGAAGAAGGTAAGTTCTTTATTTAATCAAGAACTGCTGACATCTGTATTAATAAATAGCAAAATAATATGGTTTTTTGGTTGGTTGGGGTGGGTTGTTTTGGGTTTTTTTTGGGGGGTTGTTTGTTTGTTTTGTTTTTTTTTTTATTTTGGGGAGTGTTGGTTGGTTGTTTTCTTTTTGGCATAATTTGTTCTTCACCTTGAGCAGTCCACCTGCTACACAGACACTTTGGCAGCTTTGGGGGGAAAAAAAAAAAAAATGAGGGTGGGAAAGCAGCAATACTGAAAACAGAATGTAGAAATTGAAAAAAAAAATGCAGATAAAAGTCAATAGTTAAGTTCTCAATTGCAAAAATTAATAAAGTAGAAATGTCCAAATGTTAATATTTATGGAGGGTTTCATTTGGAAGTCTTACTTCTGTCTGTCTTGCAGGAGTGTTTTGAAAGAAGTTAAAACATTTTAGGCCTAACATATACCTTTTTTTTTCCCCCTTGATACCTGGAAACTAATGCCACTAAAACTCCAGTTATTCTTTCAGCTTTTCCAAAAGGAGAAAAACAAAAAAAAAATCAAGCCATGTACATCTTCCCTTTAAATCAAGGTACCCTTTCAACTATAAATGCATCATACAGTAGGCTAATATTGCACCTACAGATCTTTTCTATTGTTATTCAAACTGCTAATGAGTTGGCTGCAGTGCACATTTCCTGTGACAGGTTGGTCTGGGTGAGATACTGTGTGAGTCTTTTGTTTGCAAAGTGTAGGGACAAAATGTGACTGGCTCTCCCCAAAGAAATAAATCAAAGGAAATGTTTTAGCTGTTACCTGAAATTCTGACTTGTATTCTTTGTTTCAAAGCCTCAAGCTTGGCACTAAGGCAAGTCCAGAAAAAAAAAACCACTGGATAGGACTTGTCTCTGTTGTGCAGAGGCAATTCATGTCTTGTGCCCAAACTGAATTTCTAGAGGCACCAGCCTTATAAATCATGTTCCTGATTCTTGCTTTTAGTGTACCTCCAGAAGAGAAAAACAGTGCATTTGCTTTTACTGCAAGGGTGAGTGTAACTCAATGAAGTTTTCAATACTTGAAATGCAATCTGGAATTTATGCACGTAGCACTTGAGCCTTCAGGCACGTTGTATAGGAATAAGCACCAATGCAGACACTCGCCTTGATTCCTAGTTCCTAGCTGGTATCGTCTCATTCAAAATGGGTCTGACACCTTCGATGCCTTTACAGACCACTGATGTGTTTTATAGTTAGAGGTATCAGTCTAAACTTGTTCAAAAATACAAGCCCAGGCAGGATGTTTCAGACTCTTACCCATGGTCTGATTTTATGTATGTAAAATGAGGCAGAGGCTAAAACCAAATTAAGGCAATGGAAAAGAGGATTCTTGAAACTGTGTGCTTAGCAATGTGAGCACCTTGACAAGGAGGTACATGTACACTTTAACAGCTGTTTGAGCATAGTGGTGGGATGAAGACTCCTGTTGCTACTTGCATTCCAGGAACTGAAAATGCTTACAGTGTTTTGTTTCAAGGGTAGGGTTTTTTTCTTTTGATTACAAGCAAAAAACTGGCAAAAAGGCTGCTGCGGTGCAGGTAACTGCTGCATAACCATTCTGATGCGATTTGAAATGTACTAAATTGCATTCCTATTGGCTACTGCTTTTTTTTTTCTTTTTTAATAAAAATAAACTAGTCAACTAGGCATCACCTTAACAAAGTCTGCTTTTATCAAGAAAAGGAATGTGTCATGTCATCTTTGGCCATTTTGTTTCATTGATTTGCCAACATAATATATACTGTAAAAGCTCACTGGTGTGTTTTTCCCCTCTAATACTTCTGTGTCTTCTTAGTGTTCTCTAGTAATGGAGTTTCCTCAATGTAGCGCCCTTCAGTCTTCATAAATATGCTGCTGTTGAAAAATAGTTCAAACTACTCCATAAAAGGGAAAAGAATTGTGCATTTAAATACAATCTCAACATTTTTCTCAATGGAACTGCTAAACGGACATTTTAAGTCACAAAGGAAACATACCACTGACATGTTAAAATTTTCATAATTTCCTAAAATGATTTATAAGAGTTTGTTCTATTAATACAGTATTGGAAAAACTTTAGAGAGTGTAATATAAAAAGTTGGAATCATACCTGGGGGCAACCTGGAAAGCTCTGTAACTGATACTGCTTGAAAAATTAATGCTTCTGTTTCTACAGTAGGACAGCTATAAGCATTGCAGTCCTCTTCTACTTAGAAGCTAAAGGAAGTAAAAAGCATGATGGTTCTTTTCTTACACCTGCCGCCTTCTGTCTTTGTAGCTCCAAGTTTTCAGTTATCTATCAGTTTGGGTTTCTCCCCATCAAATAAAATGTCAACAGGTGCTTCTCAGATCAGGTCAGGACTATTCCAGGTTTCTGGAGAATGACATTGCAGGTGTGTGACGGATTGCCTACTAATATGGCAGAGCTGCGTGATGTGGAGGATAATGTGGGCTGTGCTAATGCTACTCGCCCAGTGAGGCAGAACTACCAAAGGAATGAGCTATTTTGCACAAACCCTACATTTTCTCCCTTGCCCTTCCTTCATGCTCTGATAGCCAGCTCTTTTGAGCCTGTGTTCTCCATATGGCATAGATGCAGTCATTTGTTATTAGTGACATGATATCTGTTCTTTTCCACAGGAGTCACCTTTGTTTCCTTTCTCTGTGGAAGCATACAGGATGGTTTGGTGTGGGGATTGTGTGTACCATGGCTAGGTATAGTATGGTGTCAACAGCTTCAATTTTTAGGGAAAAAAAAAAAAAAACAGCTTATGTTTTGATCCCTGTAATTAAGATCCCAGAAAAATATATAGTAAGTTTCAGATTTATTGAACAACTTCTGACTTCAAGTCTTTCTTCTTTTAGAGGAAATATTTTTTACTCAGCAGGAGACACTTCCCGCAGAATAGAATTTAGCCTCTTTTTTCTGAGGTTCCTCTTTTATTTTCTCTATGGCTTTAGACATCATTTCTGTGCATCTTTATGAAATAGCCTGTATACCCTCTCTTTGGTTTTACCACCTTCTCATCTGTCATTTCTTTCTCCTTGGGTTTTATATATGCTTTTTCTGTCTTTGTCCTTTATTTCTCTCCAGTGAAATCCCCAGCCCCTCCTATCTTCTATTCTGTGTTTCCTTAGCTTAAGGTCAGTCTGGACATTGAGCACTGTGCATAATGCTGCACACTGCATGCCAAAACTTTTTGTCAAAAGACACAAATTGAACATTATGTTGAGACTGTAATTTTATACTCTGTATTGGTGAATTTGCAGAATATTAATCTCCCCTTAACATTTCAGAGGAATGAGATTGAAAGTCATGTAGCCAAGTCAGTCTGAAATGTTCTGTTGTCAACTACTGTTACATTTTTACATACATATATACATACCTTGGATCTACAACAGGAAATGAGTATAGTACCCACATAGTATGTGGGTATGTGGACATTCAGACCTAAAAGGTTTGTTTCTCATTGATTGTAGTTCTTGAGACTGGCCCCAGCTAACCAAAAGGGTATTCCATTTCCTGTCAGGTAGCTTTGCTGAACATCACTGTAGTATCCTGGAGAGACAGTCACATATGACCCAGGGCTCTGCTGAGGGCAAGAAATTCAGCCCATTGGCTATCCATGTTGCTAACTGGCATAAACAGGCTTCTAACCCCATTTGATCTGCTTGACCTTCACCCAGAGCACTACATTTGCATTTTCAGTCTTTTGTGCGCATTTTATATCACTGATCTCACAACACCCCATCTCCCATCTTTAAGTTTCCAGTATGGAAATTGCATTGATGTCCTCATTATAAGTTAGTCTTTCTAGGTCTGCTACCTTATTTTTTAGACTTCTGGCACTTATGTGGAACCTACCTTACTCTGATCCTTCATTTTCCTATCTATGCCTTGTTTAGATTGACATTACCCGGGGATCAGAATTCCTGCAGTGGTGCCTGTAGTGAATGCCTCCTCACAAAAGGGGTTCCCTTCTACATCTTCTGCACTCTTCATTTCAAGAAATCACATCTATCTGTCATCACTTTCAAATGAAAAATGTAAAGAATTTTTCTACATGTCCACAAATATGTTTATTGGTTGGAAAAATTATAGTGGTGGGAGATCAAGGACTTAAATGAACAGGAATGTTTCCATGGAGTTAGCAAGGACTGGGTCTTTCATAAAGGTCAAGCACATTAAAAACCTGGAGACATAAAGTGATTGCTGTGAGGAACAGTGGGATTTCCTTCTCTCATTATCACCATACACTGAAGAGATGCAGATTTAAGAACAGTTGGCAGAGAGAGGTAATGAAACTGTACCTTTATTATCCTCAGTGAAATTTGCATTTTCTGCACTATGTATATATAATGGCATATTCTTATTGTAATTATACATGCCAGATTTTTAATTACTTCACAGTCCTGAGACAATCTGTGAATGTACAGATGAAGATTGAGGGACAGAATATCCATGAAAGAATCTGTCAAAATGTCAAGATGGGTCCCTGTAGACACCAATATAGAGATTTTCTTCAGAGTTTTGTGACACCTTAAATAAACAGAATCATAATAGTAACGAATTAGAAAGAGATGCTCACATCTCTACACAGGATGTCTGGCCCATACACTGGCAAAGTATACTGTTTGCAGGAACTGCTCAGTCAAAACACATAGAAATTACGTGCTAGAGGAACTTTTGAAAGAAAACCCACCAGTAGAAATTTTATGAGTTAGATTAATTTTTTAACTGTACATGTAAAAAAACAAGCAAACAAACAAACACAAACCTTTCTAATTTATGTAAGTTGTTCTATCTGGTTCTGTTTGTGTTGTCTGACTTGGACAAATTAGTTCAAGATCTGTAAGGAAAAGCTTTCATGAGATAACTTTTGTTCTAACTTGGAAAAGCAAATAATTCAGTAGTGTGTGAAATCAAATAATTTTAATGTTTCTAAATAACCTCATGAAAAAACTTAATATGGCAGTTAAGGGTGAACTGGTTACGTGATACGGCAACATGATTTTGTGAGTTTCTCAATGAAGTTCATAAGATTCCTAAGAGAAAAGTTCAACTTCCTAACACAGCTGACATATTCTCCAGTATTACGTTTCCCTGCTGTTCTAAAATACTGAGTTAGCACCATATTGATCGATGAAGATGATATTAATGAAATGAGAAGCTGGAATCACTCTGAGAATCACCATAAAAATTGTAAAAAACATGTTGAATCATACCAGCAAGATTTGGGGAAAGTAATGGACTGTTAAATAATCGGAAAGTTACATATGCCTACTTTGTGCAGGAGAATGGTCTCATTTCAACAGTTTCTGCTTGGATATTGTAGGGGGAAAAAAGTTGCTTAAGAGCAACTGTCCATCCCTCATACAAGACAGGGACAGTGCCATGCTGGTTAGACCCTGAAGGTAAGAATAAGAAAGAGAACATAAGACCAACTGCAGCACAAGGTCAAATACGGGAACACATCAGTGTGTTAGAAGAGCTATAAAGCCAGGAGGGAAGGGAAGGGGAGGGGAGGGGAGGGGAGGGGAGGGAGAGGAGAGGGAGAGGAGAGGAGAGAAATTTCCAGGGACCTACAATGATCATCTAGTCCAACTGCATCACCAAAATTTAGTGTATATTATTAAGGACATTGTCTAAAAACCACTTAACCTCTAAGGCGCTTTGGACATTGGCCACTTCTCCAGGAAACCTGCTCCACTGTTTAACTACCCTCTCAGTGAAGAAATGTTTCATAATGTCAAGTGTGAATCTTCCCTGACATAGCTTTAAGTCATTCCCAGGCATCCTGTCTCTGTATATCAGGGAGAAGAGATCAGTTCCATCCTCTCCACTTCCTCTCCTTGGGAAGCTGTAGGGAGCAATGAGGTCACCCCTCAGCCTCTTTCTCTTCAAAGCAGACAAAACCAAAGTCCTCTGCTGCTCCTCATAGGACATGCCTTCCAGCCATTCCACCACCTTTGTTTCCCTCCTCTGGATGTATTCAAGGACCTTTACATCCTTCTTAAATTGTGTGGCCCAGAAATGCACACAGTACTTCAGGTAAGGCTGCATCAATGAAGGATGTGTTTGAGGCACCCCAGGATGGGGTTTGCCCTCTTGGCTGCCAGGGCACACTGATGACTCATACCAATCCCACTGTTGACCAGCACCTCCAGGTCCCTTTCTGCAGGGACTGCAGACTGCTCTCCAGTCACTCCTCTCCCAGTTTTTATTTGTGCCTGGTTTTATGTGCAGAATCCATCATTTTTCTTCTTAAATTTCTTGTCCAATGCTCCAGCCTGCCTAGATCCCTCTTCTCCCTTGAGAGAGTCAACAGAACCTCCCAGTTTGGTATCATCACCAAACTTGCTAATGGTGCAAGGAACTCCTGCATCCAGACCATTATAAAAAATACTGAGAGGTAGAACTGGGTTCATAAATCTGTTCCTCTGACAGTTTTGTGCATACATTATATTAATCGTCAGCTCATGTATTCTTATACACATATAGCAATTCTTTTTCCTACTGATGTCAAATGAACTTTTGGATCAGGCTGCAGGAAGTGTACATGCTATGGAAAGATGAAAGAACTAAAAGGTTAAGAAAATATAGAAAATATTGAACATTTTCTTTCAAAACTCTGTGACTTTTGTCCAAAAGTTTATGTGAACCAGGATGCAACTGTTTCTCTTTTTCCTTGCCCTCTCTCTCCTCCCCTACTGCATTTACATAAAACAATAGCAGTAGCATATTTTCTTTCAGGTTTGATAAATCCTTTCTCTCCAAGAACCCTAGTGAGAAATTTCTTCCCTTAAAGTAACATTCCTTATTCAACTTACTAGTTATTCAAGAAATAATTGTTGTTTATGGTGCGAATGGGGTTTTGGATCAAGCACGAAGTGTAAGCCATGCAAACTCATTTTAAAAAGTGAATGCTCTGTATTCCCACTGTTATGAACAAGACTAAAAATTATCCATACCCCACATGAGAACAGCAGAATGTAAATAGTTCAAATATTGGAAGGCAATTCAGTATTTAAAGTTCTATTTCAGTAACTTGCATAATATTATTTCAATACAAGAGGTCATTTTTTAAATAGCATGTAATCTAGTAAACCAGTCCTATTCTGTAGGACTTATCTGAGATGGCTGCACCTATTAGCTCAGCAACCTGTTATGAAAACCTTCTAAATAAACCTTGCAGCTTTCTTTGAAGTGTAAGAGAATTACAATTTGGGTGGTTTCTTCAGGGGTATTTTGATACCTTCTCCTTAATTAAAGCTTTTCATGAAGTCATTACATGTCCTTTAGAAGTCATGCTTGGTCAGCATGACATGTTTGTGCTTGTGGTGTCTAACTGAAACTGATCTGGTTTTCTGTGTAAATTGCAAGATCAATATAAAATCAGAAAAGTGATGTAACCCCTAGCTGAAATTCTGCTTATTTTCAATCAGTTTTTTCCTCTTTGCATCAGTACTACTTTGATTCTATTTCACTGAAAAAACTTCAGGGTTAGGTTTTGCTGTTGTTTATTTTAACCTGCTGGACCTCTGAAAATCACTGAGTGTTATTGCAGATAAAAGTAATGGTATGACAGAAGGAAATCTCTGTAAAGCAAACTATGTATACAGGGAAGAGAGACACACAGATCAATAGTGGATGTATAAATCTTGCTAGTTTTGCATTTTGAGCTGGGTGTTACAAGGTACCTAAGAAAAGGTGAGCTAAAAAAGTGGAAGAGAATCACATGGCGAGCAGCCTGACTAGATGTCTTGTGTGAATCAATAAAGGGGAAAATTTTCTTAGTCTATTAGTTGTTGTCATTTAGTTCCATAAACAGGGGTTATTCAAAACAATGCTGTGGTGCTGCTTCTGCCACTGCCTTTCCCCAGCCACCCACTAAGAATCCTACCTTCAAGCAAAAAGACTTGTGTTGCTGAGGAAGGCACATTAGCTCAGCTCAGCTCAACCATTTAGTCATATTTCTGGTTAAAACAGGATTTAATACCAATCAACTGACGTATAGTGCATAGTCTGGTATATTCTGTTGTATTCTGGTTTATTCTAGTATATTTACATAAGGCAAAATATAACCCTCTGAAGGCTCCTGGAGCTAGTGTCCTACCTCATGGCAGCTGGTGGCTCAGCCATGCTCTGCAAGAATTGAGTGGCAACCTGCTTACAGTGATGTGCACTGGTAGGTCATGATGTCAGTCAAGTGATCAGGAGCAAACCTGTCCCTCGCAAGACTATTGAGCTCCTGAGAGGCAGCTGAACTGTAGGAAGTATGACCTGCCTGCAAGGCCTGAGAGCTGGTTTATCAGTAGTCTATACTGAGTCCTCTTTCTTAACCAATATAGTACAGTGATCTTGTCAAGGCGAATGCTTTGGTGTGTACAGAAGCCTTGTCCCAGACTTTTCCCAATCTTGGCAGTGCTCTTCCACTCCCAAATGCAGTCCTTATTCTTAGGCAGAGAGACACTCAGATGTTCACCAGCTGCCCAGAGCAGTCTTAACCTCCTGAATCCTGAAGCCTATCTGCCCTGCTAATTACACCTGTTAGCTACATTGAAAGGCCCATGGGTTATCTTCCTTTTCCACTACTTATGCCCCTGTTCCCTCCTGCTTTCTGCTACCAGAGGCACAAGGTGGAGAAGTGCAGAGACCCAGGTGTTACTGAGGCCCCTGGGCCTTGCTACATAGTGAGAAGTGTTGGTTACACCTTCTTGTGATGGCCAGATCATGGTTGGAACATGACTAAGTACAATCATGACTAAGTAATCATGACTTACTAGCATGTAAGATATGGGAACCACTTGGAAGGGGACTTACGCCATGAGTTAGACATGCAAAATGTCAGTGTAGTGTAAGATTTACAAGCAAAAAAATGCCTTAGATATTGGGGGACACTTGAACTCTTAACTGTGGATGACAACCTGTTGCAAACATGAATTGCCTGGCTGGATGTTGGAAATGCATCATGGATACTTATTTTTAGGCTCTGTAGTCTAATACAGGGGGGTGGTTTGATAGCCCTTGTAATGTTAAAACAGTATAACCTCCATCCTCCATTAGAAGATGTGATTATACTGCTACTGAAGTGCTAGCACCATTTGAGCCTCACCCTGTGAAGAACAGACTGTGCTGTTGTAGCTGCAGCTTTTCTGGGAGTTGCACCTGTATAATTGCAAACCTCTCAGTGCGATGATTTTTAAACTTACACTGTGTGATTCTCTCCTCAGACTACTGCTAAATATCAGTACAGCACTAAATTACAGAAGCATCATGCTGTTCCCCTTGCTCAAGGACAGGATCACCAAGAGTTATCATTCAAGATGTGTTTCCTACAACCTCAGCTGTGGCAGAGATGCTGCTGCCCATCCCAGGCAGCCTTCTCTGGCCTCCCATGCCTCGTGGCTTATGGCAAGGGGCTCTTGAAGACCCTGAGCTGCCTCTTGGGACTGCAGCCCAGTGCTTCCCCTGTTGCCCACAGATGATGTGCAGAGAGATCATTATATTTCAGCTGCCTTTTGCAGAAGGCGGTTCTGAAGTCTCACTGTCTTCTCTAACTACCTTTCTTTGGTAGTGTTTTTTTTCACTCCTTTGATCAGTCCACATAGAGTTTTGTTTCCTAGACATCTGATAAGTTTTATTATTCCTCTCTGGTTAACTCCTAGATTATTTCCTTAATAATTTGGAACAATTTTAAATGTAAATTGAAGTGGCATAGATAATGGAATGACAAAGCATAGTGTGAGTTCATACAGAATAAGGCACAGCTGGTAAGGAATAAATTTTAAAATCTACTCTTTTTCATAGTAGCCTTGCCATCTGATAATACTAATCATCAGCTTTTCTTCCATAAACAATCTTAAGATTTTTTTTTTCGGGGTGAGAACTTGAAACAAACACACTTCCCAATCTCATGGTGTATCACACAGGCAACATGAAGTTTTGTTTTGACATTCATAACATAGCTGTTTGAGTATTTTGGGAAAACTTTTATGATTGTTTTGAATTGCAACATCATGGATATTGAGCCAGAGCTTCAGAAGCCCTTTTTTATTTTACTCTATCATTTCAACCATTCCTAATTTGCTCTATTTGCTGGCATTACTTCCTGTGATTTGGAAGAACTAATAGGAAAAAAAGTCACAAAGAAAAGACTCCACCCCAAACTATGTAGCTATGAGAAATCATTTATTAAATAAAAAATGTCCCTGAGTGCCTTTTCAAGTGCATAAATAGTTCTGGAAAAACTCTAAATGTAAAAAGATTTAAGATTAGAAAATTTTGCATATTAATTATTCCTTAAAGACTTGTTTCTTCTTTAGACTGAAACCACTGCCAACATAACATGTCCTTAAAGAACCCATTTATAATTAAGACCTCTTAGGGATAAAATTTTGATTAAGCCAATAAAAAAAAAACAAACACCCAACCAACCAACCAAAAAACACACAAAAAACCCCACAAACACTTGAGATTGTGAAATCTATGGAGAATTTTATTTGCTAGTTTTATATTTTTACACATACTAAAATAGAAATAGATTTATCTTTTTTTGGTTAAAGTTTTGGTTAAAGTTTCTGATAAAATGAATCCTGGCAAAAGAAGTCATTCTAATAAATACAACAAGGAGAGCTGTGTTCAAGGATAAGGAATGCTGGAAGCAAACTTGCAAAGTGTCTGCTGGAGTTCTCCAAAGGCAAGACTGAAACCAGGAATTTTCCATATGAAACAAAGACACAGACTGTACTGAAAAAGAGCAAATATTACAGAGTCACGCACTTCTCCAACATCCAATATATTTAAAAAAATATTTCAGGCAATTCTTGTAATTGTTCAGAAAGCAATCTGGATTTTCACTCTGTTTTTGGTGATTACTTAAAATTTTATTTATTAAAAAATGATGATGCTAATTCAATATACATTTAATTAATCAAAATTGCTTTTAAAAGACTTGTATGCACAGATGAAGTTATCATCTGGGTCTCATTTTCTATCTTGTGCTAGATTCACGTGCTCTAGATATGTTTATATCTATGGAAACAGAAGTTTAAGAGAAAAATCATCTTTCTTGTATGCAAGGGATCTGACTGTTTTCCTAAGTATGTTTTGTTAATAATTAACAGAGCTGATTTTGAGACCTTTTAAAAATAATTGCTATGAAAGCTGATAAAAATTGTGCTTTACACGCAAATGTCTCTGCTCCACTGAAAAGTATTTTTGAATATTTCCTGATTTTATTACAGTATCAGCTTTGAATTTTTTCTAATGAAAAACCTACTTACTACAAAATTATATATTACATAGATGCATACATTCTCTTAGGTTCACCCTGGCTGGATGCCAGGTCCCCATCAAAGCCACTCTATCACTCCTCCTCCTCAGCTGGACAGGGGAGAGAAAGTACAATGAAAAGTTTGTGGATTGAGGTAAGGACAGGGGGACCACTTAGCAATTAGTGTCACAGGCAAAACTGGCTCAAACTGGGAAAATTAATTTAATTTATTATCAAGAAAATCAGAGTAGAATAATGAGAAGTAAAATTAAATCTGGAAACACCCTTTCCCTACTCCTCCCTGCTCCCCGGGCTTAAATTGACTCCCAGTTTTCTCTACCTCCCCTCCACAGCAGTACAGGGGGTTGGGGAATGAGGGTTGTGGTCAGTTCATTACACATTGTTTCTGCCACTTCTTCCTCTTCAGAGGGAGGACTCCTCCTCTTCCCCTGCTTCAGCATGGGGTCCCTTCTACAAAGCACACTCCTTCATGAACTTCTGCAACATGTGTCCTTCCCATCAGCTACATCTCTTCATGAACTGCTCCAGCATGGGTCCCTTTCCAAGGGGTGTAGCCCTTCAAGAATGGACTGTTCCCGCATGGGTCCCCCGTGGGGTCACAAGTCCTGCAGAAAACCTGCTCCAGCATGGGGTTCCCACTGGATCACAGGCTCCTTCAGACTTCCACCTGCTCTGGCATGGGGTTGTCCATGGGCTGAATGTAGCTATCTACTCCACAGTTAACCTCCATGGGCTGCAGAAGGACAGCCTGCCTCACCATGGTCTTCACTAAAGGCTGCAGGAAAGTCTCTGCTCCAGTGCCTGAAGCACCTTCACCCAGTCCTTTTCCACTGACCCTGATGTTGGCGGAGCTGTTTCACTCACATATTTTCACTCTTCTATACCAGCTGCTGTTGTGCAGCAATTTTCCCCATTCTTGAATATATTATCGCCAATGTGCTACCACCATTGCTGATGGGCTTGGCTTTGGCCAGCAGCAGGTCTGTCTTGGAGCTAGCTGGCATTGGCTTTATCAGACATGGTGGAAGCTTCCAGCAGTTTCTCATAGATATCACCTTGTCAGTGACCTCTTCCCTCCCCAGACCTTGCCTTGCAGACCCAATACTGTATACATATGTAAAATATATTAAATTAAATAAGAATTAATAGGTAAATGTATAAATATATATTTAGTGACGGCCAGGGTTTAGTATGTGGTGAGTTTAGACTGACACATTCTTCAAGGGAAAGAACAAAACTTCAATTCTGAACACTTGACAGGCAAGAATTTTAGCACAGAGAAACTCCTTTATCTGTTTAAATGTTAGAACTTTGTCATCTAAGCTTGCCCACAAGCCTAAACGTTTTGAATTTCTAAGAATAATGCTTTCCCTTCCCATAGTGTACCAAGCTGGAAGAAGAAAAGCCAAAGGAATGTACCAGCTAGAGCTCACTCCTAAGTATTCTTCATAAAAACACTTTACAAGGAGACAAGCTTTGTACTCAGCAGCCAACCTGTGACCTTCTAGAAATTATGATAATTGCAGACACAAAAAGTGGGACCAAGATAGGCATATGCCTGGCACTAAGCATTTTCCTTCAGGAATTGCGAGGCCTGCTGTGCTTGGGATCTGTTTTGGCAGATGAGACTGAAGCAGCATTTTGCTAAAGTTAGAGGAGGTCTTAGTACAGATATGGTGATTCTCCTGAAGACTTTCACAGCAAACCACAAAACAAAGCAAATAATGCTGCAGACCAATTTGGTGGGACTTCAATGCATGATCAAGCTGTACTTCTTGAGGGACTGGCAGGCAGCTACTCTAAGTGATTACATTAGGACATGGAATTATTCAACACTAACACAAATCTGTGGGTGGGATCCAACAAATGGGAGTAAAACAAAGATTAGGGTAAATGGACACCCGCACATTGGATGTTTACACCAGCAAATTATAAACACTGCAATGTGGAAAAGAAAAAAGAAAATCTTATTCAATTATTTTTACCATCTGGTACAGTTAGAAATTTTAGCATTATGGTGGGTTGACCTTGACTGGCCACGAGGTACTCACCAGATTGGTCTCTCGCTCTCACTCCTCAACAGGATCAAGGGGAGAAAAATATGACCGGAATCTCATTGGTCACATGACTAAGCACAGGATTTCTTACTAATTACCATCAAGGGCAAAACAAGCTCAACTTAGAGAAATTAATTTATTGCTAATTAATGAGAGCAGAATAATGAGAAATAGTAATAAATCTAAAAACCGCCTCTCTGCCACCACTCCCTTCTTTACAGGCTTGACTTCACTCCCAGCTCCTCTACCTCCTTCCTGCAAGTCGCACACGGGGGTTGGAAATCGGAAGTTGCAATCAGCTCATTACATCATTGTTTCTGCTGCTTCTTGCCCCTCATGCTCTTCCTCTGCTTCAGTGTGGGGTCCTACCCACAGGAGACAGTCCTTCACAACCTTCTTCAGTGTCACTCCTCTCCATAGGGTGCAGTCCTTCAGGAACAGACTGCTCCAGTACAGGTCCCTCAGGGGGTTACAGGTCCTGCCAGAAAATGTGCTTCTGCATGGGCTTCTCTCCACAGGCTGCAGCTCTTCCCAAGAGCCTACTCCCATGTGTTCTTCAGGGGTTCACAGCCTCCTGCAAACCATGAACTGTAGTGTGGATTTTGGCTGTTCTGTGGTCCTCCATGGCCTGCAGGAGGACAGCCTGTCTCATCATGGTCTTCACTACAGGCAGCAGGGCAATCTCTGCTCTGGCACCTGGAGAACCTCCTCCTTCTCCTTCACTGACCTTGGTGTCTATAGGGCTGTTTTTCTCACATATTCTCACTTCTTTCTTACAGCTGCTGTTGTACAGTTAGGGTATTTTTATCCTTTCTTGAATATATTATCACAGAGGTGCTACAGCTGTCACTGGTGGGTTTGCCCTTGGCCATCAGTGTCTTGGAGCCATCTGGAACTTGCTCTGTCAGACACTGGGGACACTTGTGTCTTCTTACAGAAGCCATCCCTGCACTCCCATATTACCAAAAACCTTGCTGTGTAAACCTGGTACAACCTTGCAGATTCTCATCTGAATGTATTTTGTAGGCTTCCCTTCAGAATTAGGATTGAGAGACAGTAGATGTGTTGGTGTTGAGAAACAGATTTTGCAAGGCAAGCAGGTGTTTCCTTCATTCATTATATGAGTTAATTTGAATATGTTATGACTGGTTGACTGATTTTTCACATATAGTTTCCACAGTAGATTATCATGAATATAGGCAGATGAACAAAAGCCTGTATCTCTGATTCCAACCTGCTCATATCCAATATTCAAGTATCTTTTCAATCCCATCAGTCCCCATTTCTTATCTGCTGAAAACTGGTTTGTGTTAAGTGATGGCTTGCAGTGTCCAGATGTGTGCTCATCTGGCCAGCTGCTATTCCAGCAAGCTGTCTGCCTGGGCTTCTCCAACAAAGGTCATCACTCAGCTGTATCATTACAGCACCAGTATATTGACCCTTTTTTTTTGTATACAAGAGAACTCCTATGCAGTTCTGTGGACAAAGATTCTTGCTCTAAAACATGAATCACTGAAACTAAATATGAATGTGTCATAGGTCTGTTCTGAGGAAATCCCCTCATTATGCAAGTCTCTTAACAAGATCATAAAATAATTTTTCCTATTCAATGGTTCATTGACCTTTTTATAAATATTAAGACAAGACAAATTGGGTAGTATAAACAAAGTGTAAAAAAACCTTTGGTAAAAAAAAACGAGAATCCAAGTTTAAAATCAGGGCCAGACACAACATGTTGTGTGAGCATAAATATTTGCCAAAAGACTTTCACTTTTGAAATCATAGAACGAATCTGAGATAAGAAGCTGAGACAAAACGACATGTCGTTGTAATTTCATATTGCATTGCAAATTGAAAAAAAAAATAAAAAATCAAAGAATCTGGACATATTCAGACAGTGCTAACACCAGTTACAGTGACCTGCTACTTAAACAGGAATTGTATGCAATGTTTTTCAAGTTCTAGTGATTATTAAAACATGGCTGGGTTCATACTGATTTTGAATTGCCAGATAATTACATTTCATAGAGCAAGTAGGCAAGTAAAGAAAGAGTCAGAGTCAATGTTTACATATTTTAATCCAAGCAATTCAAAAATTCAGCTGCTGTTAAGGTTTAAACATCCCTTAAACATCAGACTAACAAAAAGTCAGTGAAGCTGACAGAACATTTTAGAGTGTAGGTCAGACTACCTCAGCTCTGATAGCAGCATTGGGACATCAGCAGTTTCCACTTTTTATGCTTCTGGGTGTCTTGAGTTTTCTACACACAGAATTTTTTTCTGGCTGTAAGGGTTGTCATGTGGAAAAGAGAGACTTGCTCAATTCCTTATCAGAGCAATGCTGAGGTGTTGCATATGCATTATTAACTCCATTAATATGAAGTCACATGTCTATGTTATCACATAAATATGCACATAGCTCAGCATTTGATAAGGAAAGGAGTGCTCTGGTAGCTCCTAATGAAGTGATCTTTAGGCAACAAGGTGACATGATTTCTAAGTGTAGGCCTGTTCCCCCATGCACACTGGCTGAGAGGAGACAAGACTCTTCTTCTACAACAAGACAAACAGTGAAATACGAGAATGTCAGTTTTTCCTAGTTCTTTGGGAATTCAAAAGGACAACACAATTTTCCTTGAAACTTTAAAGTGGTGGTATTAGTTTTCCACTATGGAACACTCAAATCTGAGGCAGTACATGTCTTTTGTTCTACACACCTGCTCTCCTTTGGGTTGCAATTTGGCAGCCTTCACCCACAATAATTTTGGGTAGTTCCTCCAGCTAACCAGCTTTTACCACTCATAGTCATAAAGCTGCAAACAACAAACACCAAGTACTTCTCAGAACAGAAGGAAGCTGGAGGTTTTGGAAGCCATCTCAGTAGCATTCTCTGGAAGATGGCTGTAAAGTTAATGTGACACCAAGATTATTTAAAAGTCAGAGAAATCTTTGGTAAGCACATAATTAGGTGTATACAATACTTTAAAAATAAATCCTCAGCTCAGGACACTAGGAGAAACAAACACAGACAACTAAATTAATGTTCTCCTGAGGCTGTGAATAACTATCTGTTCCCTCCCAATGTTTTTTTAAAGCCTCTTTTACAAAAACTTATAGATAGTACCTGGAGCTGGTGGTTTTTTAAAAAAGAACAACAGGACAGGTCAAATATATTGGGGTGATGGCAGTGAAGATGGGGTCCACTTTATTTAGAGAGCTGGGAAGAGTCAGGAGAGAAGATAAATTAGACATACCAATGCATAAGAAATGTTGACTATTTTTTTAGGCTGCCACATGACCCATGTTTGAAAATAGGCTTCCCAAGTAGTTTTGGCTTGGAAAAATTATGTGAGAGGTTGTGCAAAAGAACTTGTTTTCCTGTTTATTCTGCCACAGTGCTTCTCTGAGTTTTTCTTAAGAAGAAACATTTGTGTTGCATGCTGTTATGTGCAATTTCTGCAGTTATATTTGTAATTAATTTCATGAGGAAAAGTTTAAAAGAAAAAATAATATTCTGCAGTAAGACATGAATTTCATGAAGTGCAAAGCTGATAGTCCTGTTCCAAAAGAAAAATAGCACATTATTTATTCCACTGGTGAGGAGAATACGTTTGGTTTACATTAGGAAAAGAGAAAACTTTGAAAATATTTACCATACATCTGATAATAATTAATAGTGTTGCTGTGGTGAGAAGTCTCCTTGCTGGGGTTTTGAGGTAAATCTGTCAGCAATGAGCTCTTTAAGAGAGCAAGAAATCTGATGTCTCCAATCTTGATTTTGCTAGAACTCAAGTTAGAGAAAATTTTAATTAATGATGCCTTGGAGTGTGATGGACCAAAACAGGATGTTTTGCAGGTGAGTCTTTACACTTGCACCCTGGGCAGGTGTAAGGGCACCTTGAGGGGCAGGTCACTCTTTACCCATCTATTCTTATATTTTACAGACATTTTTTTCCCTTTATCACAACTTTCTTTCACTGTTTTCCTCTGAGCAGGGTCTGCCTCCACGACTTCTGTAATGTCCCCATGCATGTGGGGAGTTTCTTCTCACTGGGCCATGCTGGTCCTGCCCGCTTTGCTGCTCCTTGCAAAGCACAGGTTCCCACCTGCCACAGTGGCACACTACCGGGCTCACCTACATGCCTCTTCAAACCTGTGTCCACAGGATCATGCCAGACTCCTTATTTACATGTCTAGATATTTTATACAGTCATTGTGCAAGTTGTGGGGGTTCTTTTGGTTGTCAGGGAAAGTGGGGTCATAGTTCCTCAGGTTTACGCCCCCGAAGAATGACACTTTAGGTGAGACAGATGTTTCATGACTTCAAGGTAGGCCACATGCCTGACTTGTCCCTTGTGTGTCATGATATTGAGCAGGGAGCTTTTACAAGAACTCAAGGAAAAAAAAAAAGTTTATCAACTTTGGAAAAAGGGGCAGGTGAACCAGGAAGCATTCAAGGATATTGCAAGGTCATGCAGAAAGAGAACTAGAGATGCAAAAGCTCAGTTAGAACTTAATCTGGCCATCTCTATTAAGGATAATAAAATGTGTTTTTATAAATACATTAATACCAAAAGGAGGGCTGGGGAAAATATTCCTTACTGGATGAAGGGGGGAACTAGTAATGGAAGACAAGGAAAAGGTTGAGGTGCTCAACACCTTCTTTGCCTCAGTCTTTAACAAGAGGACTGACTATCCTGAGGGTAACTGGGCTCCTGAGTTGGTAGACAAGGATGTGGAGCAGAATATCCCTCCTGCAATGCAGGAGGAAGTAGTTAGTGACCTGCTGTGCCACTTAGATCCCAACAAGTCTATGGGTCCAGGTGGGATTCATCCTAGGGTGCTAAGTGAGCTGCTGGAAGAACTGGCTAAGCTGCTCTCTGTCATTTATCATCTGTCCTGACTAACTGGGGAGGTACCAGGTGACTGCAGGTTGGCCAACATGATGCCCATCCATAAGAAGGGTCAGAAGGAGGACCTGGGGAACTATAGGCCTGTCAGCCTGACCTCAGTGACTGGCAGGTTTATGGAGCAGATCATCCTGAGTGCCATCAAGCAGCAGGGATCAGGCCTCAGCCAACATGGGTGTAGGAAAGGAAGGTCCTGCCTGACCAACCTCATGTCCTTCGATGATTGGGTGACGTGCCTAGTGGATCAGAGGAATGTTGTGGATGTGGTCTACCTTGACTTCAGCAAAGCCTTTGACAGTCTCCCACAGCATCCTCCTGGAAAAGCTGGCAGCCCATGGCTTGGACAGGTGCACACTTCACTGGCTGGATTACCAGGCCCAGGGAGTGGTAGTGAATGGTCCAGTATCCAATTGTGTTCCCCGGGGATCACTACTGAGTCCAGTCCTGTTCAACATCTTTATTGATGACCAGGATGAGGGGATAGAGTCTACCGTTAGTAAATTCACAGATGACACTAAATTGTGGGGGAGTGTCAATCTGCTGGAGGGTAAGAAGATGCTACAGGGGGACCTGGACAGGCTGAGTCGATGGGCTGAGGCCAGTGGTATGAAATTCAACAAGACCAAGTACAGGCTCCTACACTTTGGCCACAGTAACCCCCTGCAGTGATACAGACTGGGGATGAGTGGCTGGAGAGCAGCCTGGCAGAGAGAGACCTGGGAGTGCTGGTTGACAG
>JANHFX010011283.1:13067-46860 GCA_027560015.1 Chloroceryle amazona | reverse complement strand
GAGGATGTCCCTGCTCTCAGCAGTGGGGTTGGACTAGATGACCTCTAGAGGTCCCTTCCAACCCAGACATTTCTATATTTCTGTGTTTCTATTTTCAGTGTTAAAAAAACAAGCAGATTTGGCTATAATCCTATAATCACCTGGAAAAACCCTGCCTATCTGAAAACTTAAAAGAAAGAAAAAGAAATAAAGAACATTTAGAAAGCAGGAACAAGGTGGGGGGTAGGGATTTTTTTCTACATTAGCTGTAGTCTAATCATAAAAGAGACTTGGGAATTTAGGACTCTAAACACTATGGCCACTGAGTAATATTGGATATGTTATAAACTCACTCATCAAAACAGTCTGGTTATTCAGATTGGTACCTTAGTATAGCATTCATTTAATTCTGATCATCATTTGGCCTCCTGCTCGAACCCGGTGAAAAAAGTCCTCAAGACAACGTACAACCTATAACCGGATGGGATCCACCTGAGACTGCTGAGCAAGCTGGTAGAGGAGCTTGCCAAGCCTTTCTCCACCATTTATGAACAGTCCTGGTTAACAGGGGAGGTCCCAGATGACTGGAGTCTTGCCATTGTGATACCCATCTACAAGAAGGGCCATAAGGAGGATTCAGGGAACTACAGACCTGTCAGCTTGAACTTGGTGCCAGGGAAGATTATGGAGTGGTTCATCTTGCTGTGCTCACGCAGCATATTGATGACAAACAGAGAATCAGGCCCCGCCAGTATGGGTTCATGAAGGGCAGGTCCTGCTTAATGAACCTGATCTCCTCTGTGACCAGGTTACCTGCCTCATGGATGAGGGAAAGGCTGTGGTTGTTGTCTGCCTGGATTTCAGGAAAGCCTTTGACACAGTCTCTCACAGCATTCTGCTGGAGAAGCTGGTGGCTCATGGTTTGGATGGGTGTACTCTGATGGATTAAAAACTGTCTGGATGGCTAAACCCAGAGTTCTGGTAAACACAGCAAAATCCTGTTGGCAGCTGGTCACTATCGGTGTTCCCCAGGGCTCAGTTTTGGGGCCAGTCTTGTTTAATATCTTTATTGATGATCTGGACATTGGGATCAAGGGCACCCTCAGAAAGTTTGCAGATGACACCAAATTGAGCAGGAGTGTCAATCTGCCTGAAGGTAAGAAGGCTCTGCAGACAGATCTGGACATCTTGGATAGATGGGCCAAGATCAATAGTATGGGGTTTAACAAGGCCAAGTGCCAGGTCCTGCACTTTGGTTACAACAATGCCAGGCAGTGCTACAGGTCTGGGGATGAGTGGCTGGAAAGCTGCCTGGCAGAAAAGGACCTGGGGGTGATGATAGACAGCTGGCTGAATATGACCTAGAAGTGTGTCCAGGTGGCCAAGAAGGCCAACAGCATCCTGGCCTGTATCAGAAATGGTGTGTCCAGCAGGAGTAGAGAAGTGATTGTGCCCCTGTACTAGGCACTGGTGAGGATGCAGCTTCAGTACTGTCTGTGTTCAGTCTTAGGCACTGTGGTATAAAAAATCCATTGAGGTTCTGGAGTGAGTTCAGAGAAGGGCAACAAAGCTGATAAAGGGTCTGGAGAAAATGTCTTATGAGGAGGATCTGAGGGACCTGAGCTTGTTTAGTCTAGAGAAGAGGAGGCTGAGAGGAGATCTTATCGCTCTCTACAATTACTTGAAGGGAGGTTGTAGTGAGGTGGGTGTTGGTCTCCTCTCCCAGGTAAGTAGTGATAGGACAGGAGGAAAGGGGCTTAAGTTGCACTAGAGGAGGTTTAGGTTCGATATTAGGAAAAATTTCTTTACTGAGAGAGTGGTGAGGCTTTGGAACAGGCTGCCCAGGGAGGTGGTGGAATCACTATCCCTGAAGGTGTTCAAAAAATGTCTAGATGTGGCACTTCATGACATGGTTTAGTGGTCATCAAGTGTTTAGAAGATGGTTGGACTTGATGATCTTGAAGGTCATTTCCAACCTTAATGATTCTGTGATTCTGTGACCATTTATGCAACATAACATTTTATGCAACATCTGTGTACCAGTGCCTGCTATGGATCCAAAACAGGTGCTATAGCAATGCATAAAGCACATCAGAAAATGGGAAAATTGATGTATTAAGGAGAAAGAAAATTTGGGTATAAGAAAAAGAGTAGATTGCTAAAATGGAAAAACAAAGAAGGAAGTGTTTTCAAACCCTCTAATCAATTCCTTCAGCAATTCAATTTTCTTCCTATTTCTCTACCAAATAACACCCAGTCTTACTAGGAGACGTAAACCAGTCTGGAAAAGAAGTAACACAAGGCTGTGGTGTTGAATAGTAATGTAGTCCGTTTTCAAAGGTGATACAAAACAAAATCAAGAAGGAACTTGCATATTACAAGAAAAAGGCTTTCTAAAATGAATGAAAAAGATCTGGGTTTTAACAACTGTTTAGGTTTCAAACAGAGCTGCCTTTTCTGTGTAATAGAAGCTGAGACTCCTGCCCTGGGATTCTACTGGGACACTAGAATACTACATGTGCAGGACCATCTTAGTGTTTCCAAGAAATCAGCTAAACAGCTTCCAGGAGGAGAAAGGAGGAAGGGAAAAGTCCCAAGATGTAGCAGCTGTGGGATTCCATTTTCCCCACAGAGAATATTTTCCACCTTTCCTCATATAAAGAAGATAAAATGCATACAAGAGAAGTTTAGTCTCTTATTATATTAAGTCATGAATATAATAATTTTCCTCTTGGCTTTCCAAATTGGAGCTTCATCAAGCCTTAAAAAACCATTTTCATGGTAAGGTATCAACACATGCCACCAGTAAATTAGCTTTATCACGGATTAAGTCCAAGCCATAAAACCATTTTTTTTTAATTTGGATTAAGGTTTAGTGGCTAACGTATTGAAGTTCAGTTTCATAACAGGCAAGGTTTTTTCATGAGAAATCCCTAACATTGCTTTCCTACTGTATTTTGGAGATGTATACGCCTCTTTTTCTAGCATTATGAACAACAGGAGATGATGAATTAAAGAAGATGGTATTAAAATGTACATTCAAAATATACATTTTGAAGTTCTGGAAATAAATCCTGCAATACTTGGTTACAGGAGCCTCTACTTCTGTAGTGGTACACTGCACCAATCCACAGAGCAAACAGCTGTGCTGTGTTGTTTCATGCCCACCTGATGAGAAGATGCTACCAGTGAAGTGAGATGCATTTCAACATTACTAATGATCAAAGTATCAGACCTATATTAATGAGATCATATATTCCTTAGTCTTGCTGGATCACCAAGCTACTGGTGATGGGAGCAAAGAAATGCAAAGATCCTGCTAATCTCCCACCTAGAAACCATCCCTGGGGAAGATGGGTTTGGAAAAAGGAACAATGAAACCATAATGGCCATGTGTCTGAGAAATGTAGTCATAATCTGGGTACAAGACCATGGTTTCACTGATTTATGAAAAAAAACAACCAACCAAAAAGCCTAACAACAACAAACCCCACTCCCCCCCTACTCTCTCCCCCCCCCCGACCCCCCCCGAAAAAAAAAGTAGGAATGAGTCTGGGCTTTTTGCTGGTTTTTTCCTCCCCTTCTCTTATAGCAAAGAGACTCTGCATCATGAAGACTGCTCTGCTTAACCTTTTCCTGAGACACAAGTCTCTGGCCACCACTTTTTCCCACCCCTAAGTGATCCTTCTTTCTTCTCTATCTCTACTCAGAAATTTTTTCATACCCTTTGAATATACCTCAAAATCCTTATTACCAGGCATCCCCTTTCTCTACTCTCTACAGATACCAGATGGGCCTTTAGATGTCATCATGCCAACATCCAGGTACCCTGCTGATCTTCCTTCTTCCTGTCCAGCACCTCTATCACCTATCTCCAGCTTTTGTTGTTGTTGTTATTCTTTATATAATATACATTTTTAGTGTCATCTGACTGTTTATAAGGAACATTTCTCTCGAGCTGCCCTATAATGTCCAACAGGGTGTTAACCATGTATGCCTCCAGCAAGTTCCTGCAAAATCATGGGAAACAACGGATGGGGTGATGAAAGAGCCTGTACTTTGTCCTCTGTTCTGTTCTGCATCTTGTTTCTCATAAAACCATGCATCTTGTTTCTCATAAAACCATGCATCCTTTCCCTGTTCAGGATACACCACTCTTGTCTCTAAGAAAAAAGCTTCAGTGCAACTTAGCATGAGGCGAGAATCCTTATGGAGTACTAAAATATCTGGCATCCCTGTATGAGACTTTGTGATACCTGAGTTAAAGTTTTTAATTACTTCATTTATGAATTCATAGTGATGTCAAAACTAAGAAGCAGCCTCTTGGGAATTTTCATCTAAAATACCACTTTTTTTGAAGACAGTGTTTCCCTTGACAGTGACCAGAATTCCTGCCAGCATAAACAGACTTTTCATTGGACTGTCTGTATGTGAATCTGTGAAAAGGATGCTATAGTCCAGAGAGAGGTTTAAAACATCAACTATTGTACTTCTGGCATTTTCCTTATCTTTCAAAAGGAGATATCTTGGGCTTACAATTTTTTTTCCTTTTCTTATGAGTATATTCTAGGTGATGACCTGATTGCAAATTCTGGGCAGAGAGTAACACAAAAAAAGTCTTACTGATTTTTGAAATAAGTTCTGAAATTACAGTTCCTTCATTTCTACAGGAAATGAGAAATATGAAGGTCAAACAAATGTCAGCTTCAAAGTTGGAGGGCTCAAGGCACTTACAGTTCTGTATACCTCAAAATTTTCTGGTGGTTCTGGTACAAGGATAAGATCAGCTCCATGCTGATAAAATTTGGGTTTGATGGAAGGACAATTCAGCGGATAAAGAACTGGCTTGGCAGCTACGCCCAAAGAGTGGCCATCAATGGGTCTATGTCGAAGTGGAGGCCAGTGACGAGTGGAGTCCCTCAAGGATCAGTACTGAGACCAGTCTTGTTTAGCATCTTCATCAGTGACATGGACAGTGGCATTGAGTGCACCCTCAGCAAGTTTGCCAATGACACCAAGCTGTGTGGGGCGGCTAACACACCCAGAGGGAAGGGATGCCATCCTGAGGGACCTTGACAGGCTAGAGAGGTGGGCCCATGCCAATCTCATGAAGTTCATCAAGACTAAGTGCAAGGTCCTCCATCTGGGTTGGGCCAATCCCAAGCATCAATATAGACTGGGGAGTGACTGGCTTGAGAGCAGCCCTGAAGAAAAGGACTTGGGGGTACTGGTGGATGGGAAGCTCAATATGAGCCATCAGTGTGCACTTGCAAGAAAGAAATTGACACACTGGAATGTGTCCAGAGAAGGGCCAAGAGGATGATCAGAGGGCTGGAGCACCTCTCCTATGAAGACAGAAGGAGAGAGTTTGGGGTTGTTGTCTGAAGAAAAGAAGGCTCTGGGGAGACCTTATTATGGGTTTCTGGTATCTTAAGGGGGCCTACAAGAAAGCTGGGGAGGGACTTTTTAGGATGTTGGGTCATGGTAGGACTAGAGGGAATGGATTAAAACTAGAGAGGTCGATTCAGATTGGACATTAGGAAGAATTTCTTCACTATGAGGGTGGTGAGACACTGGAACAGCTTGCCCAAATGGTGGTGAAAGCCCCATCCCTGGAAGTTTTTAAGGCCAGTCTGAATGGGGTTCTGAGCAACCTGTCTAGTGGGAGGTGTCCCTGACGATTGCAGGGGTGTTGGAGCTAGATGATCTTTAAGGTCCCTTCCAACCCTGACAATTCTATGATTCACAGAAATAAATTCAGTAAGAGACTGTTCAGATAATGCATAAGGACAGCAAAGTCCATATGGCAATGGTCAGTATGGATTGATTTGGTGATTATTGCATCTTTCTTGCTCAGGAAAAAAAAAACAACAAACAAACAAACATGAAACCAAAACCAAACCAAAAACAACAACACAACACAATGAAAGAAAGAATGAAAGAACGAAAGAACGAAAGAACGAAAGAACGAAAGAACGAAAGAACGAAAGAACGAAAGAACGAAAGAAAGAAAACAAAAACCACTGCAAATTCAAAACCTTTGTGGTTTAACAGAACTAACATTATCTGGTATGAATATGGTCAGGGGCTTTGTTACTGAGGAAATTGTAGTAAATAGAGAACAAAAGAATTACTAAAGGAATGTGTCTGAAAAATTAAATCAACAGGGGTGCTGGAGTGAGTACTAAGGAAACAGTTTCTGGAACCATAAGCTGTTCCTTATACGGTAAAAAACTGGTCTACTCTTTCCAATATTTGTAGAGTTTACTGATTCATCAATTTACATGAGAAAAGATATTAAAGAAATATTTATTCTTATATTTAAAAATATTTTAAAGAAATATTTATTCTTGTTTATTTTTTAATTTGTATTGCATTAAACGACAAAATGTATGTATTTCTTTTAGCTAGTATGTTTATTTGATCAAAGGCTTTTTCTGGGTCAAATTAATTTATGAACAAGAGTCCCACAATGCTTGAGCACTTATGTTAACTGGCTTAACATAACCTTTTCATGACCTTTGTGCCTGTAAAGTATTTATAAAAAATAAATTAGCAGTCTTTCTTTGGACTTGTCAGAGATGATTTATGTATTTTGCACTTCTACATGCCTGACAAACACCAGTTATGAAGATTTGTGTGGCTGGCACTTCAGTGCTTCTTCATCCAAGATAAGCAGATGAGATTAGCTCCTTTTTATAATGTGCTAAAAACAAGTATGTATATAAACATCATATACGTCGTATGCATGATGAGCTTGCTCAACTTCAGTGACAAGTCCAGTGCAAGCTTTGACATATAAACTTAATGAGTTATGGACTTCAGAGATAATCAATAAGGCAACTGAACTGCACAAGATTAATTTTCTGGTGTTTTCTTCATATCATAGTATGAGAACCATGCAAAATGAAATACAGGGCACAAACCAAATCCCTTAGGCAGAAGCCCTTTAGGACTGATTTACCCTGCAGAACGGTAGACCCATATCATTCCATACCTAATGCAGCTATGACAGGTTTGGTACCTGGACACACAGTACTAGATGCTACCAGGTCTCATTTGAATAGCCATAATTTAATTGCAGATTAATAAATCTATGGGAAAGAATTTATTTTTTTTCATTTACTTGAGAAGCTTTGTCAACTGAAATAAATCACTTTATCCTGTTAAACTATTTCACAGTGAATATGCGCAAAAGGGAGTAGAGCCTATTTCAAAGCACTCACCAGTCAGCCAAAGTGACATTTCTCTGACAGGTGACACATTCCTCTTTGCAAGTTTCAGAAATTTAACACAGTGTGTAGAGACTGGTTCGATAGTTATGTAATGTTCACAGCTCCTAAGGGACAGACTAGGATATCACACAGGAGAAGTACTTGTACACATAAAATAAGCCAATATTCAGATTCTGTCAATATAAATGAGTTGGTGTCTGTTTCCTAATCTACTGTAGGGAAGAAAAACTATGCACACAGTGTCTTCGCTGTCATTTCTAGCCTACCTCTTTTCATACAGTCAACAAGCCAGTACCATATGCAGTGACCTGGACTAATTATTTATTTATGGCAATTGTTCATGTATTAAGCAGTGAGAATGCTTAAACAGTAAGGTTGCTGCCTTCCACAACATGTTTACCGCCTGAATTAAATGGAACATAAAAGGAAAGGATCAAAAAATACAGAAGGTTTACAGAATTTCCCAATAAAGCCCTGATTCTCAAGGGCATTTAAGCATCTAACTGCCAGTAAAATAAGTGATTTCTGCTACTTACAGACCTAGACCAAAGCTTTGCCATGGGTGCCAGAATCCACATTCCATTTTGGTCCATCATGGTACCTCTCTTTCTAAAGTTTTAGTCAGTGGTAATACAGTGGAAAACGTTGGTTAATATAAGCTCAGCAGTTTCTGATGGAGAAAGTCAAGTTACAAATTAATAGATAGAAACACTGTGCCCCAAAAAATGCTCTCTCCATATGATAAAATGTTCTTCTGAAGCTCCAGGTTGTTTCACATTTCTGAATTCAGCATGGACACTGACTGAGTCACTTCAGTTCTGCACTACTGTTGTCTTCCACATTCCAGTTTACTTCATGTGGATTTTATCTTTCTCTTGGCTGCAGTGTCAAGATACTAGATAAATAGCAAGAGTATTTACCATGAAATAGTGAGAAACCGTTAAGAAAGACATTCTGTATGTAAAGAGAAGAAATAGTCTGAAATCTGCAATGTGACAATGTCTCCTGAAAAACTTTTTTTTTTTTTCTTCAAAGTCAGAGTAAAACAGAAGGGTCCTCAGCCTATTGTTTGGGATACTGAAGTCACTTTCAGAATATGGTGTAAAAGTGATCATTAAACAGTAGCACTTTAAGAGGAAGAAAATCAGCCCTGAGTAATCATAAGTACTCTAATATATTAGCTACAAAATTAGAAGCTCTTTATTATGTTCCCATAGGCTTTATTCAGGAAAGCCAGCTCTTTGAACAGAATTTGTCTGCTTCAAATTAGGTTTGATTTCAAAAAGGAAAAAATGCCTGAAACACATATGGGCATTTGCAGCTAGTTGACTTCAGGGCTGTTATTTTTAACTTTTTGGGCCATTTCTGCCTGGAGCAGGCATGGATCCAGTGTTCCACAGAACATGCTGGCACTGCAAGCACCAGATTCAGGATGGAGAGTTTGGGAGACTGTGTGCTCTTCTTTACTCAGTAATTTATCTTTTTTTATTGTTATTATTTCCAGAAATAATATAAATTTCCCAATAGCTGGTAAATATTCTTATGTCAAAAAACGTTTGCAATGTGGCAAGGACTTCTAGATGCATAGGAAACTCCCCTGATTCCCACAAGGCTGGCAGGCAGGAGTCCCAAAAGTTCGTTCTCTGGGGTTGAGCTGTGGCTGCCTGGTTGCTATTTGACCAAGACTGTCAAGGCAGGTCTGCTGGCTTCCTGAATCCATCAGTTGTTTATGTCTTTACTGGACTCATTATCTCTCTGTTGGTGTTTGGCTCTGGCTGCTTTGTGTTGCTTGGGTGGGGCCATCAGGTTGAAGAGGGGCTTCTCATTGACAGTGCCTGGTTTGGTGCAGTCAAGGAGGAATAAGCTAGAGCACAGCTTGAGGATATTGCAGCTATAGCTCCAAACCTATATCCAATACAAAATGGGGCATTACTGCTCAGGACTGGTGACTGACCTGCACAATAAGTCAACAGGCATCGGCTGGCCTCTCCTAAGTCAGAGAAGCCATCCTGGAAAAGGCAACAACCTGTTCTGTACCCTTGTGTCTTTTTCCAGTCATGATAAATGTTTTCCATATAAATAGGCACAACGGTGCTGTACTTCCACTAAATGAAAGCACATGTCCAGCCCAGCCCAAAGATTGCTGACCAGAACAGTAGGCCAGCTGGTGTGGTTGGGCACATCCAGGGCTCCAACTGCACAGACTCCAGTTGTGAATAAATACACTAAATTCACTAAGAGTGGTTTTCCAGATCAAAATAATCAGTTCTTAGGCAAGAACAAAGACTTCCAGTGATCAAAATAGGTGGATTAATAAGAGAATCAAAGAAAATAGAGCTGTCAGGGCCATCCAGTTTATCCAGCTGACAGCCCAGGACATCCAGGACAGAACTGTTGATGTCAATCTCATAATGAGCTGGAATTAACTTGATGCAGGGCAGGCAGATGAGCAGTGAGCCAGACATGGAAGAGTTAAACCTCAAGAACAGCCAGGCACTCAGAAGATTTACTGTAGGTGGAATTTCATTAATACACAGAAACTCACGGCTAGAATAAGCTGCCAAAGGAAACAATACAAGCTACTACCTTACTTTAAAGACTTAAGAAAATATTTAAAGAAATAAATATTTGGTAGTACCTCTGCCATCTCAAAGGATACCTAGTTTCCTTTCATCCCTACAGTGTTCTCTGTTCCAGCTGCACAATATTTTTCCTCATTGCACTGCTAATTCTTTTTTTTTTTTCATCTACACTTAAAAGCAGTATTTGTTATATTTTAAGTTAGTTCTCTGTGAACACCCAAGCTACAGTTAGTTTCAATCCCAGCAGAATGGATATAAAAGCACCTTTACTCTGCCTTTTGGCCTCTACTCAGCTCTTCAGGATGAAGAAAATGGCTGTGTCATCCCCCAGGCTATATCCCAGCAGGGTCAAAGCTGCTCTACTCATTGCCTGGCAGCTATGGAGTATAGGGCACCTTGACACCTGCTCCAGGCTGGAGAATATGTTGACACTTAGCCATCCCTCTCTGCTTGCAGTTTGACCTGTAATACCAGAGTTGGGCTTATTTGTTCTGCTGGCAGGCAGTGAGTAAGGCACTTCATGGGACCATGAAGGAAGACCCTCTAAATCTCTAACCTCAGCTGTGACAGCAAAAAAAGAGTTTAAAAAAATTAAGTTCTTAATTTGGAAGTTATGATTAATTTCTGTGTGGGGAAGGAGAATTATACATGTATTAGTTTCACCATGTGAGAAACATATTTTTGCCATTACCTAAGTAATAAAGCTCCAAGGACAAGAAAGGGGAGCTTGGAAGCTCTATTTTTCCAATTTTGATCCAACAGCAGCGGGGGTCGGTGCCTCCTGTGTCAGCTTGTTATAATGAAGAGCTACTAAGAGGTTTTCTACTTGTCAGCTTTCTGACAACTCTCAAATGTGGTAAAGGTGGGCTAAGAGATGATTAGTCACCACCTGTCTCTAACAAACAAGTTCTCTTTAATAACTCATGAAATGTTTAACTCATGAATAAACTCATTTAAAGTGCCCGCTCCCCTGAAGGTGATTTGATGACAGTCAGGCCCTATTCCTCTTCCCAGGAGGTATGTTGAGCACTGGCTCACAGTGCAGTTCTGCAGCCACAAGCTCCAGTACCAAGTGTCTCTGGATGCCAGTGGGGAGAAAGCCAAGAGGAGAGGCACATAGAGCAGTTTATGCTCAGTGAATAAAAAGCATTTTACATTTTACTCCATATCCCATTAGGCCCATTTGGACAATATAAGAACACTTGGTGTAAGAACATGGACACCGTTCCTTGACTCTGAGCCGCTCCCCCTGCAAGAGGAGCGTGCGCATTCCAACTGTGGTACAATAGCCATAGCTAGGACACTGCCTGTGGCTGTCCTTCAGTGCTACACCTTAGTTCTTGAATGGGATAAGGAGCTTCAGATGCTGTTCCTGCATTTATTTTGTGGCAGGTGTGTTTCATACATACATATTATGAATAGGAGCAACAGAAAAATAATATGTATTATTTTATTAGTTACTGATTCCCTTTAATTCTTCCTCTCTTCTACCTCTTTAATTGTGTTCCCAGCCTTGCACTTTCAGTCCATTACACATCTTACCTTTTTTCTCACTTCTCCTTTATTTAGGCTCTCCAGTCCCACTGCATGTGTCAACATTATTGTATATTTTGCCTCCAAAGCCTATTAGTAAATTCATAGAGCACATACACTTGTACTCAGACATGCACACAAAACCATGGAAAGATATAACAAAAAGAAACCTTATGTCTGAAGAAATCAATGCATGTCTTTAGACTTCACACTTGTCTGGCAGAATATGATTTCCTAATTTATTACAGTACTTGTCTAATAGCACATAGTCCAAAATCCAGCCCACACAAAACACCGTAGTCTGAGCTGAACTAATTTTTTTTGCATATTGTGCCTTGGGCCGTATTCAAAACTCCCCAAACTTGGCAGCATCCTTTTATCATTTAATTTGGAATGTCTCATTCCTTTCCTCTGTTGGACTTATCTTCTAACACATTTCATAAATACCCTGGGCACAAAGGAAATGTTGGCAACATTCATTCAAAAGAACTGCTTGAAGAGAGAGTGGAAGGTGATTAATTGATGTCGATGTAAGATGATGAAGAAAAGGCCCAAAGAACAAACAGGATAATAAACAAAGGAGTAAGTGGAATTATCTGTAAAACTCAGAGTTTAGTTAGATGCAGTGGTTGAGACATCAAAAACTTAATGCACCACCCTGAACAGTGGTGGTGTGATAGCTTTCATCCATATGCATCTAAGGATTGAGGTAAACATTTCTTTTCCCCTTT
The DNA here is from genome assembly GCA_027560015.1 of Chloroceryle amazona. NCBI lineage: Eukaryota > Metazoa > Chordata > Aves > Coraciiformes > Cerylidae > Chloroceryle > Chloroceryle amazona. The sequence goes on along the minus strand of JANHFX010011283.1, from coordinate 34,800 downwards.
TGCTGAGAGGTGGGCTCTGCTCTTTTCTGGGAAGGGGCTATGTTCCCTCTGAATCATCTTGAAGTGTGATTGCAGGAAGCTTGTTATGTTTCTACTTACCTGTTGAAAAACAGATTCTGTGTAGTGTTTTACTTTCTAAGGAACTGTGGGATGAGCTAGCAGGCTGCTAGGTAAACATACAGATGTGTACTTGAGAGATCTAAACAGAGAGACAAGTAGTATTGTAATTCAGTGGTTAAACCAAAGGTTGTACAGGTAGAATTAGCGGAGACATTTTCCCAGCTGAGATAAATGGCTACCCAAGCACAGGTACCATTAAAGGAATTCACATAGTAATGTAAAAAGAGGCACAAGATTCTGGAAAACAGGCGGACCAGTACTAACATTGAAATTGTAATAGAGATTCATACCCAGGTGAGTCACAAAGTTATAGAACTTTTGAGAATAAATTATATTTTAGCAAGGCAGATAACCCCCTTGAATTTAAGTTAGTTTATCTGACACTGGGAATTAATGGGTCTGCCCCTTATCACTCCGAATTTTGCTTTTCTCCCATTCAGTTCCCCTGTCTTCTCCTATATGATGCTGAACATAAAACGACCTTCAAGGTGTTCATGTCACAGTTCCCAAGGGTTTCATTTAGCTGAAAACACTAGTGATTTACAAGGGACAAGCAAGTATCAAACACATTCATTGTGACAAAGCCAATTTCTTTTGAAGCACAAAATCCCACAGCTGCTGATCTAAGATTCCATATCTGCTTCAGAGTGGAGGAGCATTTTCTGATCCTAAAGGAGAGCGAATCAGCTAAAGAGCAACTTACATCCTTTGGCAAAGTCTAAAGGTGTGAGGTGGGTGGAAGTGGGGATAAGGGGCAGAAAGCACCATACAAATTTCTCCATCAAGCCTGAGGAGATGCCTGTTTTTATACTAGCCCAGTCCCTGGAACACTTCCCCATGAAATACAGTTTACCATCCATTTGCTGGGGAGCACACCTCTTTGATTCTCACAGAAGTGTATGGTAGAAATGTGATGGTATAATTTTGCCTTCATGTATATGATCCTCTCTCTCTCTAAAGAATATTTTCAATATTTTCTCTATTCAGCTATACTATGGAGAGGGGTTCCTGACTGCTAAACAGGACTTCGCTGGCTGGTTTTTAATTCTGCAGGATGATTTGTTTGTGAACAATCCATACTACATCCATTTTATGACATGATGTGGCAGTTGCTCACTCAAAAGGCTTTGGTTCCAGTCTTACTCCCAGATAAGCAGACACAGCTGACATTGAACTGTAAGGGCATATGAAAATCAAATGATCCTGACACACACTCCCCTGCAGTCCATCTTCAGTTATCCAATACCAGCGTCCTCTTGTCCAATTGTTGAGTCCTTTCTGAGTTTAATCCACTTTTGCTTTGTCAGGCAGAATAGCCTGAGCAGCTTTTTCCAACATTGAAATTTGTATTTTCTAATACAGCAAAAAAAAATCCTTTCTGTTCATAGAAAGCTGATCAAAGAGATGAAGAAATCTTCCTTGCACTGATTCAAACCTTGCAATTTGCTGATTTGTTGAAAGGTACACAGATACTCGATAACTTCCAGGGTAATAATAAGGGTCCACAGAATCACCTCTGAAGTGATGCATTAAATAAAACAACAGAATACCTTCAGTGCTGGTGAGGGAGAATATTTTGTGCTTCTGCAAGCAGAAGTAGCTTGCAAAGTGAATGAGGAGACCAAAGAGGGGAAGGAAAAGGTGAATGAAGAAAATCTCGTCAACACCGGATCCACAAATGCTGTGATATTTATGGACACGTAGTAATTGCTACAGAAATATTCTCTTTATAAGTGATGCTTTCATCTATAAAGCCCACACCTCAGTCCTGGGTGTCAATGAACTCTTTATGACAGAAGGCAAAGCACTTGTTAAACATAAATATAAACCATGACATTGAGCTTCTTTACCAATGCTTCAAAGGTAAAGAAAAAAAAAAAAATAAATTTGTATGATGTCTTTTCTCTCTTCTGTCACTAAGTGTGAAAACTTTATAGAAGACAGAACAAGTCTGCAGAAAACCTTGAAAAAGAAATACAATTTAGAATTTCTTTATATTCTATACATTAATTTAACAGCCTGAAGAGGAAGAATACATTAAAAGAATGGATTTTGTTGGCAAAGAAAGAAAAAACCTTGCTTTAAAGTAATTATAGTTTGGAGATTTGGTCATCTTCATTTTGACATTTCTGACCTGTTTGGGTACAGCTCATCTGATTGACTGAAATCAATACTACTAGAGCTAAAATCTATTATTATTGTTGCTAATTAATAACTATTGGTTTTAAAAGTACTTCATGTATATTCCCTGTTTCTTCAGAATTAGAATATCCAAAGGGATATCTTATTTCCATTAGAAAATTAATTTTCTTCAAATGCTTTTCATGTCTTAAAAAGTATTTCAGGAAGTTAAAAGTAGCCCCTAGACGAGTCCAGGTGTCATAGCTAATATCTGTGATCCCTACTCAAAGCCACAAACTTCAGCATTTTTTGCATCAGGCTGCATAAAAGGGCAGATCAGGATACAAGAACTCTTAATCTAAATCCTAATCTAAAAGCTGAAGCTCAATGAATGTAACCAACTCTACACAGCTTTATATGTACATGTGTATGATAAAAAGAAAATAATAAATGTCCTAGAATTTAAAGCTCTCTTCTTCAGCACCCCAATATGCTGTATGGAGTACATAAGGGTACTCCTGGTCCTTGAAGTGTTTAAATATCACGTCTACATCAAGAGTGTGCTATTCACCTCTGTACCTCTGAAAATTGCCAGAAAACTACCCAAAGGTGACATGTAAATGAGATCATTTTATTTCTTTTTGTGGAAAGTCTCTGTGAAGCTGACTGAAAGTGGTGTTCTCCTCCACAGGGCCAATTTGCACAAAAAAAAGTGATCCAAATTAGGTACTATGCAGTTCCTGAAGTATCCATGTTCCAAGGAGAACATGTTTCTGTTTGTTTGAAGATACATTCAGGATGGTAAGGGAAAGATTTCTTATACCTGTGTTAGGAGTAACTAGACCTGAGAAACAACCTGGTGTGTCTGTGCTATGATAACACATTTCCATGGCATTTCTTTCACTAAAGAAATAGGAGGATGGATGATTTTTCATTAAAAGTCGGTGTCCAATCCAAGCCTGGTAAATAGTGATAGACCAAGTGGTAAATTATCAGTGACCTTTGAGAGACCTTTAAAATCAGCTCGATTTATTATTATGGATATGGCCTATGCAACTGTAGCAAGAAAGGCATTGTCAGATCAATGACCCACAGGAGAGACCCCTTTAGAAGTGCGTGGCTTGCTGAAGGGAAATGGGATTAGTGGAGAGGTCTGCTCTTCCTCCTCCTTGCTATAGCTGTTTTGCAGATCAAAGGAAAACCTGTTCCCAGTTTTGCCAGTTTGTCATTTGTCAACCTAGGTAAACAGACCATTTAAAGAAACGTCATTGCATAGCAGGACCCCAGGACTCATTCTGTTCTGCAAGCTCTCTCCAATGCCAAGATTAACACCTGTGGTAGGAAAAGTAACATAACGACTAACGCTGTGTGTTGGCATCAGCAGCAGCTCAGAATAGGCTCTTGCACAGTATAGCCAAGTGCTCTTTCTTTCCCCTCATCTTTTTCTCCCCAGGAAGGAGAGATTTTTAAAGATTCAGAGGTAGATAAAGACCTTCAGCAAGTGCAAACCGGTGTGGTTTCTCTGAGTTCTTACACAAGCTAAGGAACTGGTGCCAAAAGCAAAGAGTTATTTTCTGTATGGAAGCAGAATATAAATTTAATCCTCACACTGTTCCACTGAAGCTGGCATGAGCAGCCACTGCTGAGTGACTGCTCTTTACATGTCCCACTTCCAGCTGGTTTTATGAGCATATGCTATATCTACAGGAGGTGTGTGCAGGGAGCGGAAACAAAGACACTATGGAGTGATCTGTCTTCATCAGCTGGACAAATGCTTAAAAAAAGGACTTTTACACATGGAATCAGGACCGCGCCAGTGCCAAGTAAGTAATTTTACAGGCAAATATGAGGACAAATGGACACCACTAACAGTGAAACCAGAACACTTCTGCTCGGGTTGGTGAAGTAGAGCAGGGATGTCCTGATTCTGCCTTGTCAGGAGCCCATGTGCTTCCATGGACATCTCCTCTCCATCACTTTACTATGAGCAGAAAGGACCATAACGTATAGAGGAAACCTTGAAACTGCAGAATCTGTCAGTGTGGAGGCCAGTCACACCCTGCAGTTTGCTGTGGGAGCGCACTACCCATGCAAGCATCAAAGCTCAGACAGTGGCTTTAATAACAGCCCCACTCCACAGAGCTGCAGATGAACCTGGGAGAAAAAGCACTTTCACAGCCTCTGTGGCTGTGAGCAGTCAGCAAAGAGGAAAGTGTTCTGCCTCTTTCCAAGGTCAAAGCTTGTTTGCAGAAAAATCTCAGTCAGATACTCACAAATCATGACCTGTTTTTCTTTCCCAAGCATTTTGTTACACTCACTAGTAACAAGATCACTTAAGATTTCATAAAGTTTTATGAAGAAAGGAAGCCTTTTGTTTTCAGTTTGTCATCTGGCAACTGGTTATGATTTACTGTGGGCATCTGATTTATATTGTGACAGCATGAAGCACTTGATGGAAAATATAGAACTTGCTCAGGATAGTTCATCCTAGATACAAGAGATCCTGCATACCTTGATAAGTCCAGATCAGCAGTTCCCACATTTCTTTGGTTCTTATTCCCCTAAATCAGCTTCACAGAGACACAGAGATAAATCTAAACCAGAAAATGGTATTTACGTTACATTCAAACAGTTGAAGACCGTGACTGTGAAGCTTTACTAGAATAAGGACTAAGTCCTGCTGTCTGATACCCAGCAGATTTTAGGAAAGAACTTAACTGAACTTACTACCCCAATGACTGACTTTAACATTTTTGAGCAGGCACATAAACCACCTTTTCACCCCATCTTCTCGCCCCTGCTCCTACCAGTGCAAATACCTAAAGCTAGTTTAGGATTTTGAGGAGAGATGGTGAAAAGATTCCTTGGGCGTAATCTCAAAAGTAAATGGCTTGCTCTAGGCCAGATTTACAAATGCAGCCGGGGAACAGCATTCAAATTCCCCAATCAGTGCAGGAAAAGAATGCAAGGCAAGGACAAGAGGCAGTTTCTGCTTTCTGACCTTGCTTTCCTCTTGGGGGAAAAAACCTCAGTGCTTCCAAAAGACACAGAACTCCCACTCTCTGTTCAGATGATTAACGTAAGAACAGTTCTGACATATGCAGAGAAAACTTGCCAGATTTATCTTTTGTACCTTTCTAGTAATTGCTTCCAGTTATGCGACATGGCTGCAGTATCTGAAAAATGAAGTCAAAAGGAGTGAGCAATCCAAAAATCTTCTCTAGTTAAAACAGTTTATTACAGAATCCTCTCTCAGGAAGAGTCACATGTCCTTTAAAATCAACCCAGATGAATGAAAACCCTGATCCAGGACTTGCTCCAAAGACTTCTGAAATCCTATAGTCAGGCTCTTTTGGTCTGAAATGCTTTCCCATACTCAGCATCTTTTCCTTCTTAGGAACAACATTTCTGTCTGCACCTGCAATTACCTGAAATAAAGTTCAACATGGAAAACTCATCTAGAGGGGAAGTATGTGTTTAAATTATCTAACTTGGGTCATTCAAGCACCAAATTTATATTCTCTAATGTAATTATATACTCACAGGGGACCAGACTTTTAATCTACCTTAGGCGTTCACAAATCAGAAAATCTTTAGGAAACATCCAAATGCCTCTAAAAATGTACTCTGGCATCTACTTTTCAATGAACATGGAAGTGATGCTTTTGCCAAACAGGTAGAATAACCAGTAACCAAGGGCTTGATTTTCTAGTGCCCATATATTACTTTTTCCTATGAAATGCATCTCAGCCAGATGTTCATAGTGACAGAAACCAGCTATCAGCCTCTGATCAACAGCATTAGACTGTATCTCAGAAAACCTTAACTCTGAAAGACTATACATCTGTTAAGCATCTTGGCATTTCTGGAAATCTGGCTGAGATTGCATTCCTTGAATCAGCTTCTAGGTACTCGTCTTGAGGCTTTTTAAACTCTGGGCAGCACTCTGAATACAGCTCATCTTCAATGAGATATGCTCGGATATTCAAGTATCTGATGACAAGATGTGAGACAAAGGAAAATAGCATATCCTGCATTTCTCAGTAATTACTAAGAATGAAAATGAAATGCTTTGGAACTCTGTAGTGTTTGTGTACTTCTTCCTTTTTCTTCTTTTTTCACATAAAACTTGGATGTAAAAATGCAAGCTGACATTTTGTCATATTTCAGGATATGAATCACCTGTTGATAGACTTGGAAAGAAAGTTCTTCTAACAACAGTTATATGCAAATATCCTCTGTTGGGTTTCTTGAGATGGGATTCAATGGTGTCATTAAAAATAGGTAAAGGGAAATTCAATTTGTAACTGCTTGGTAATGTGTGACCAAGGTATGATCTGTCATGGATGACAAGAAGGCCTGGCTGCAGAATGGGTTAAACTGGCTGGAAGCAGGATTGACAGAGACAGAAATCACTTCATGTAGGGAGGTGAGGTTTCCCTAGGTGATGAGATAAGAAACAGTCACAGCATTGTCTTGTAACAGTCATGGAATTTGAATGCCAAGGGACCTTTTTGGGGCAGCAGAGCTGAGCTAGACGATGGACTCAACACCAAGCTGAGGTGCCTGGTGCTGATGTTCACAGGATTGGTGCTGGTACAAGTGTATATAAGGTATTGGACAGTGACACATCTTTGCAGACTCTTTGTAGATCTGCTTATGGTGGTAGGACTCTGTCCAATGCACTGTTCATCAAATCTTTATATTTAAGTACAAACTTGTGATTACTTTTTCTCAAGGAATAAAATACAAATTCCCCAGTACATAAACACTGGATTTGTCCAGTTTAACGACTCACATCTTGCTAGTCAGCTGATGGCCCTCTGACCAAGCAATGTCTTTCTCTGCACTGCCTTGTATATACTGATGAAAAACATACCTACCTACACTGAAACCATACTCCATTCTAAGTATTTTTATGCTGCTTAGTTAAAGCACATGACTTGGAAATAATTTTCTTGATGAAAAATATGGGGAACTCATTAAGTTATGACCATCAACCCATTTGATTTTCCACACATAAACCACTATATTGCTCATTTCTCCAGAAGAGAGCTTGACTTGAGAACCCTTGACCACAGGCAACATATAAGAGGACAGGTGAAATTCTGGTCCTGCAACCTAAGCAAAACTGTGCACTGTGTCAGGGAGGCCAGAATGTTACCTATTGGTTCGGCTTCCATAGAGCCAGCAATCAACACATCTGTCTTTTTGATCTCTACTGAGGAATTTTACCCTGGTTTTCAGGACTGTGCCTACAAAGTTCAGGGCAGAAAATGATACCTATATACAGCAGTGTGAACTAAGGGGAATTTACACTAAAATAAAGACTCAGTGCTCCTTTCCAGAGTCACCCCTCTCAAACCCATCCAGTATGATACCACCTAACTACATATATCCAGTCTGTGGAAGAGGCCAAGAACCACAGAAGTGTATGTGTCAAAGAAGCTGCAAAAGCACCATATAGGGAGCTACCTAGTTGCAGTCAGTAGGAAACACCAGGCAAGCCTACTGGTGGAATTTAGGATATCTGAATGTCTCCTTCAAGCAGGAAGTTACCTAACTGACTTTCAAAGGGAGTAAACAAGGGAGACCCAGACTCTAGAAAATTCACAGATCATCTTACTAATCTGAAGTTTGTGACACAAACAGACACTTAGCCTTTGAGAGCTGAGACTAATGAAACCTCTCTTACCCATGTAGACTCATCATTTGTGACAGGAATCAAACGCCATAATGTATTAGATTATTGCAAGATTTCCATTTTACTATCAAACTTGTTATCTAAACTGCATGTATACAGATTACTTTTGTTTATCCTTCATTACCTGGAGCTGGGAGAGACCAAAATGAGCAAAGTGTGCATCGTTAGACAACTTAAGCTAAAAGCTCAGTTTTGCAGTAACTTAGTTGTTTGTACTCATCTATCCAGCCTCTTGGGTATAATGAGACATTTTATTAAGCTAGAGAAACCCATACCAGTATGCTGGTCATTAAAATGTGTCGGGGTTACACATTAATGTAATAAAAGACAATGATAGTTTCATTTACTTTGCCCTACCTTAAACAGTCATTTAAGGAAAAGACATTTCACACCTGCTCTCTTGATGTGCAGAAGAGCCAGCAGGCACATGTGGGACTGCTGCTACTTCAGTGCATGTGCATTTTGGAGACAACAAAAACATGGATAGATTGGTGCAGTATTAAAGAGATTTTTTAACACAGCTGTATAAACCCATAAATGGATGATTCAGAAGTGGTTCAAGTGAGGTTTCTCCAACCTTTGGAGAAAACCATGTTCATAGCATTTCCTGTATTTCCTTTCAAGGGTAATTTTGGTCAACTCCTTTACACAGAAGGTAACTTCTTCAGTCTATCAGTTGCAGCTATCTGCTAGTGATTCTGGTGCCTCTGTTGCTATGACCATATCTTCATTGCAGAATCAAACCTTTTGCCTTGCAGATAATATCTTTTGGGCTAGCTTAACTGGAGTGAGAATACACTGAAATAACACCTGTACTGCACACAGTGACTGATTTGCCATGCAGAGAGATTGGATTAGCAGCTGGGGAGCTGAGCTAATAAACTGTAGCTAATGTTCCCCTCTGAGTCCACTAATTTGCATTAAAAATGCCACCTTGCTCAAATTAAGGGCTTGTGTATAGAAGGTATTTGCAATAGTGGCAACACACAGATTGCAACAGTAAAAAGCTGTTATTATGCCATTTGAAACTCTTAGAAAAAAAAATAAATTGTGATTAGTAAATGATATAAGCTTATAAAATGATCTAAACTAGAGATGGTGAAATACACTTCTCTGTCACTCAATGCCAAGGAGAAGGAAGAAGGAAGCACCTTTACACTGTTGTTAGGTGTCTCCGGAGGTGCAGCCAGCTTGGGAAAGAAAGGGGGCTTGGCAACTTCTGTCAGCAAGGGACATTCCCATCTACACCAGCCTCTCTGTCCCAAATACTGTGGACATGTGGTGACAGCCACTGCCTCCTCCTTACATGTCACAGACAAGAGAAGCCTGAAGGGTTTACCTTTCTGGCCTTTTCCTGCCCCAGACACCCACACAGGCAGAAAGAGGTTTTTCCAAAATCTTGTTTCCACATCTGAGTCTCCTTGTATGCAGCAAAGCTAATTTTTAATAGTTTTCTCTAAACCAGGGCCAGATATACTTCCGTCTTTCAAGACCAGAAGAGTATGCCAGAAGACAGTAAGAGTTGCACCTCTGGGATGCATCGACAATCCAAGTTTTCCCTTAAATTAAACCAGCAGACAATGTCCCATAGGATTATTCAAGTCTACACAGCACAGTAATACACAGTATATAAAGACCTGAATTGGTGCCAGCTGAGTCCACAACAACAGCGGCGTAGGGTACTTGAGGTGTCCAGCCCCGGTATCCTGCTGATAAACCAGTGCTGCGCTAGCACAGCAGCTTCCAAACCCAACCTAGCACTGATCCCACCGCTTCAGGCCAAGATCAGGGTGCAAAGGATGCAAAGGATACAAAAGATGCAAAGGACGCAGGGTCAAGCCAATTGTTTGGGCCACTTCTGGATCACTCTAACTAAAATGTTTCTTAAAATACCTGCATAGTTTGTTTTTTCTCCAGATATGATATCTTGCTGATCTGGTATTGATACTGTGTCTGCTTGCAATTAGAGGATATGGTGCAAAACTATAGGTTTTATAGAATTAAGGATGTAAGGAATGCATTTATGATCTCGAGTAAAGCCCAAGTTGTCTCTAGGTTGTGATTAAAGCACAAACCAGTTTAAGAACAGGGAAAAGGCCAGCTATCTTGCTATGTCTACCTTTCTTTCACTGAAATTTCTATTACACTTTCTTGCTTTTTAGCATATCTCTCACCTCATTTTTTGTCCAGATATAAACCTAGGTCACTCTTAAACTTATTTATGCACCTTGCTTTAATTTCCCTTCTTAGCAAGCTATTCCAAATATCAACTGAAATTTTTGAGTTATAACATTCTCAACTTTTTGGAGTGATTTATAAACTTTAGGTGTGGGCGCAGTAGTGGAGATCTCACCTGAAAAGGGAAAGCAGGTTCTGATGTCAAACCCTCAAGGTATGTTTTTCAATTTGATGTGCTTCCCTTCTGTTCTCCAATATATGAATCTTTCTGTCATAGCAGTTGCCTGTGGTGAGCCTATGGCTTTTTTTTTTTTTTTTTAAACCACATGACTGTTCAGAGAAAAAAATAGCAATTTGATAATGAGAGACATTATGTAGACACTAAGCTCACATTTGTCCTTTCAAGCACAGTCTTGGGATATTGTTCATGTTTCCAAGAGTAAAATGTAAGTGCTGCTAACTCTTTCTCATGGAACTGTATATTGTTAAATCAATGTAATTTAAAGGCAGTTTGTCTAAAGGGAATGCAAGATTAGGATTTGCAGATCTCTTCATTTTCCATGCTTCCGGGTCTAATCTCTTAAGGTAAAGTTGGCTCTTGAGTTCTCAGTGAAGCTAATCCAAATATTTACAGTGGTATTTTTTATTTCTAGAATTGTCATTCTGCCAAACCTAGAATGTTTTATTAATCAAAAAAGTTTCCTCTAGCCTATCACAGAAGAATGCAGAATAGTCAAAAGTGTTATTTATAAGGTCCCCACTTTACCAGGAGCAGCTGTTATTTTCCCATCTGCCAGGTTAATGCCAACTTCATCTTTTGACTGTTTTCTCTCTTCTGATTCTTCTCTGTTTCTTATTGCTAACAGACTCTGAAATTCCCATTTTCATTCCACCACATGTAGACCAAAAGTAAATTTCAAAATCTCAGAAATACTCACCAAATGAAACTGCTGTTTTCTGGTCAGGGGTAATCAACAATCTTAAGTACAAATACTCTTAGTACAATGATCCAGCACAAAAGAAGGGGAATCTCACAATGAGTGTAGACATTCTGTTGTTTGCAAAGCAGTCCCAAACATATTTTCAAATACATTCCTTCATCATTGCTCGGGATGCTGCCTAATGAGTTGACAGTAAGCCAGTGACAGTCTAGCACAGCTAGAAGCACAAGTTTAGTGCTTCCTTTTTTGGACTTTCAAATATTCCCTATTGTTTTGAAACTGTTAGTAACACTGCTTCTTTGCCTTTGCTAGGCAATGAGCCCTTCTCTAGTAGTGACTCGTTGAGGTTCTGGTACCATGTAGGATGAGGGAGAAGCATTAATAGAAAACACTTTGTGACATAGGAGGAGAAGGTGAGGAAAGATGCAAAGTAGAGTTCTGGCTCTGTCACATTTTCTCTAATTTGTGGAGTTTTCTACTCTTTTTGGAAGCTACAGATGCTGGGGGTCAGCACACTGCATTCCCTGGATATGCAAAATGCTGAAATCCCAAAGAGAGTAAGTTAGTGAACACCATATTATTTCATGTTGTTCCCATTAAAAAGATCAATTATTTCAATGGTCTGTGTTACTTTTTTTCTCCATGATGCATGCTGTATTACTATACTATGCAGCTTCATAGTTATAGAATGCTGAGGCTGCTGAGCAACATTGCTCTTCTAGGGGTCTTCTTGCCAGCTACTAGTCTATAGTTATCACCTGACTGGGATGGGCATGAATCTTACTTTTCAGATGAGACACGACCAGTGCACCCATAATTGTGTAAAATCCTCTCACACAAAAGTCAAGAGAAACTACCACTGTGCTGGTATTTCACTCAGTATATTTTGGGTGTTTTTAGAGCTCCATGAGGTAACTGGCTTCTTTGTCTTCTGCAATTTCATAGCCTTTGGCAAGGTAGATGGGCATGACTGAGAACACAAACTGCCTTCAGGAGTTTACCTTCTTTTCTTTTCATATTTTCTACATATGATTAAAGAATGTAGGCCAATGTCTTCTGTTCCCACTGCAGTTCCACACAGGACTAACACTTCTGTGTTAAAGAGATACCTCTAATTTGCAAGTTGAAAGAGTCCCCAGAATACTGGTAAGACAGAATTTTTCTCAGAACACAGATGTGGTTCTCCTTCTTGATGTAGTGCCGATATTTAATGAAGTCCTGTAGCTAATGGAGTAATATAACCCTGACAACAACAATCTAAAATTGATGCAAGAGGAGACTCAGATTCTGTATATTTTATTAGCTCTTAAAATGAAAACAGTATAAGTAGTTTTGAAAAGAGATAGAGAGGTGAAGAGGTCTAAATAAAACTGAGTGGAGATGAAGTTCCATTTATTTCTCTTGTATTTCTTGACTATATGTCACTCTGAACTCCTATGAAAAGCCTGCTTTTCTGTACCATTGTAATTTTTCCTGTTTCTGCTCTACAGTCTCTTGGGACACCCACTAAAAGCCTGCCAAATGGGGGGTGGAAGGGTGGGGGCTTAAATATTTTAAATCTATTAAATAAAATAACACTTTTGGAATACTAAAAACATATGGAAGTGTGTTTCCCCTCATATGGGAATTCATCTGTTCCCAGGAACAGCCTGGATGTCAGGAGACCAGAGCAGCATATGAGGAATGTATTAAACAAATGATGGAGGGAGGATTGAATAGCTTGGGGAGCTGGAAAAATATTACATAACTTTTCATCTTAAGTCTACCCCAGACTGACAGTGCAAATGAAAATCATTAGACTCTGAAGACAGTTTGGTGGTCCATGTGGAATCACTTGGTGGTTTGTCTGGAGTTACTAATAGATAGCTTTCTACATCACAGAAACTTCCATACATTTATCACCCTTTTCAGCAATCTTAGTGGAAGCCAAGAATATGGTTTTAAGAGAGAAAAACATTTAAGCACATGCTTAAAATTAAGCACCTGCTCAACTAATTTGCTGGATGAGAAACTTAAAAACTGCACTGTTAATACATGTGATAAAAATATCAAGAGCAGAAAGGAAAGCTGGGCTGTTCATGCGGTACCTGTTTTGGAAAAGATTTTATTTTTATTTAATAGCTTTTAGCAACATCATACTTTATTAAAAAAAAACAAACCAAACACAAAAACAAACACAAAACACCCAAAGAAACAACAACAACAACAAAAAAAGAAGGAATCAGGGCTATATTCCAAAGGCTCTCTCTAATGGAATTATCCAGAAGGAGCAAGTGGTCTCTCACCAGGTGCTGACTATGCTGAGTTCCCTCACAAGCTTGCATTTCAGTGTAGATGCAATTAACAGATCCAGTCATATTTTCCATTTCTCTGTGCAGGGCAATGTTACAAATACTGAAGTAACTTCCAGGTAAGTCTGTAGATGTACATGGCAAAGTGTAGTATCAAAGATCTCATTAGTGTCGCTCCAATCAATATGGTTGTGTTAGCACACTGCAAGCATGTCTATGTTACATCCAAGTTCTGAAGGCAGCTGAAATATCCCAGGTTAGTGCTTCATTGCATGGCACAGACATACCTTTGTCTTCCCACAGTGCAGGAATGCAGCTGCTTGAGGGTGACTCTGCAGGGCCTTGACATGAGTGACAGAAGCAGAGTGCTCATCTGTCCCATTTTCAGATGGGACTTTTTTTGTTTATTTATCACATAACTGAAAAGAAGGCTGAATGCACCAATCCAACCTCAGCAGGGGAACACTGAGCAAAATGTTGATCATACCTGTCTCCAGTGCAGGATTTACACTGACGTCAAGCTGAAAAGAAATTCTAACAATAAGTCAAGCTAAAAAGTGTTGTCCTTCTTATCTCACCCAAAGATTGCCCTTAATTACACTCCTGAAATAAAACTGAAGGGAAATAACTAATTGGCCCATGGTTATGTTTTGACTGGACTGAAATTTCATCAGAAGTATTTTTAAAAGTGTAAAAAAGTGTTCTGTAGTAAAATGATTTTAATTTTGCCAACATATGCAAACTTCAGACTATACCTTTGCCTAAATTCTCTTCTTTCTATAAACAAGTCTACCTGACTACTAAGTTCATATACATTATATAGCTAAATACATTCATAAGACAAACATTGGTCACTTTCCCTTACATTGCCTAACAAAAGGATTTAAGAATCACAGGAGCTACCATATTTTGTCAGCCTGAAGTATATGGAAATATTGAAGCATGTCTTGATCAGCTGTTTTCATCTGTGCCAGCTGTTAGAAATTACATTAATAGAAAAATCTCCACTACAGTTTTTAAACTCTTTAAGAATAGTAAGAATTGAGATGATAAAACAAGATAACATGTTTATATTTCTTTCATAATGTGATTCTTTTTTATGTTAACATTCTAAAATTAGTCTTCTCCAATATTTGCTGAAATTTATGGCCTAATTGATTAATTAATTGGCAAAGTAAGGAACCAATTACAATTCTCCAGCCATAAAAAGTGATTCTTACTTAAAAATATGACAAAGCAGAAAAAAAATACAAGGATTTGCTCAGGCAGATATATCATGGCTCACCTTCCTGACTTCACTTTTCGCCCCACCTAACAAAGTTATCCTACTCCATTTCAGACAAATTCTCAAATCTAAAAGAAACCGAAAGCATGGTCTTGCATCTTGTCTTGAAGAACAGGTCCGAAATGTATTTGCAGACAGCGGCAGGGTAGGCACATGGTCCTCTCAGGTCCCATTCCAGCTCTGGAGGATGCAGCACACTCTTCTGTCTCTTTTCCATCCCAGCCCAACTACTTCAGTCCAATGTCCTTTAACTCTTTCCTCATGCACTCTGTTTCCTGACCCCTTTTCTGACCTGTGCCATGGTTTGCTTGCCAGGTTTCTGCACCCAGTCCTCTTCCTAAACCTGAGACAAGCCCAGCCCCAGAATAAGACTTTCTCTCTGGTCCCCATCTAATCTCAGCCCTTCCACACCCTCCCTTCCTGGCTTCCCCTCCCAGTTTCTTTGCCAAGCTCTCATGTCCCCACCCCGATGTCCCCAGTGACATTCTTCCCTCCTTAGGTCAGCTTCCCACTTCCCCTGACTCCAGCTACTCATTTCATTACTCTCTGTGTCCTTATTTGCCCCTTTCCTCTTGACTTAAATCACACGGCTCCCTCCTGTTCTACTGCCTGTGCTGACCACAGCATGGAATTCAGGGGCAAAGGACAAGCACTCGGGGTTTTGCATCCCACCCTCCTTGGTGCTGCACAGTGGGAAGCTGCCTTTGCAAGGAAAGCCCAGGTCTTTTGCTCAACTACAAGAGAGACCTTTCCCAGCTGTGCTCTGTAGCCATGGTGTGATCAGCCACGTATCTGATCACTGCGGCTGCAGTTTTCAAAGCACTTGCTTCATTTTTAGAAGTCTGTAATAAGCAGGCATACAGAATTTTTATTCCTTTAAATCACTGATTATCATGGGTGTTTTATTTGACATTGGGAATGAGCACATTGTCACAAATTAGGAGCTACTAACAAGTCATGTAACAGTACATGATGCCACTGATAACTTGTGGCCATTCCAGTTTGACTGGTTATACTTTCTGCTTAAAAAATGCTGCCTGAGTCTAGGGGCACTCTACCAACTTGTCTTCTGCTACAAGGTTTCATGTGTCCAAGTGTCCAAGCTCATATATAGCCCCAGTCCTCAGCAGCTGTCAGTTTATCAAGGAGATACCTAGAAAGGAAATTGTAAGAGGATCACCAGCATCTTCCACAAACACTGCAACAGAGTCTTTATAAATGTAATTATAAAGTGTAAAACAAACCAAAGAGTGCTTAACCACTGCAGACTACTGTGGAAGGACAAGCATGATTAGCTGAAGATGAGAAGTTGAAAATTTTGAGTAGCATGATGAAAAGTGTAAGAATGTTAAAAAACACCTTGATATCAATCTTAATTCTCTTCATTCACTGGAATTACTCCCCATTTAGTCCTGTAGAGAGAGGTGCAAATCAGAGTCATGCAGTGTAAGCCTTCTCTTGGCAGGTGTTATGGAGCATGCACGTGTGCTGTGAGCCTGGCAAGGGACCCAGGAATTTGCAGTACTGCCCCCTCTGCTATGGGTACCCTACACATATAACTAATAGGTCTTCATTTTTCCAAGGGTTAATAGATACCTTGCACTGCACTGGGAGCAGGCTCATTTTTGTTGGGATTGTTCAGTACAGGGAGGTACATATGCCAACACCTGCCTTTACTCTTCCCCCTCTATTTTATGTTAATCTTTGCTGACCTGAATCAGAAGAGATTCCTGAAAGTGGACTAGAGTTTTCAGGAGGAAGGTGGTGAAAACAGTAAGGAAATAATTATAAACTGCAGGCACTTGAGCTGAGAAGGTCAGATGCCCACCCTCTATCTTCCAGCTATCTGGCATTTACTTCAGGGATAGCAATCCTGAAGGAATGAAGAATAGGGAGCAGAAGCTGGTGAGGAAGCACCACCACCCCCCCCCAGCAAACCACAGCCCTGGTAGACCCCAACAATTCCAGCAGGGGAATGACACATTCCTAGAGAGGTAGATATATACAACCCTTTGTTCCAGTCATGCCTTTCTGGCCTTACAGAAATACAGGATTGCCTCTGAGAAATTACAGACTGATCAGGAAGGAGTTAAACATCAAAAACCAGAGCGCCCCTACTTTCACCCAGGACACCATGATTTTATTACACTCTTCTCTGAAAGTTGTCAGGCTGTATGCCAAGCACTTTTTTTTTTTTTAAAAAAACTTTCTCACACACAAAAATTCTCCTCAAAACCTCTTACTTTTAAGCTAAGTGCCAAAAAATGCTAAAGTGCCAGCCAATGACTCATCTTTTAAAAGCCTGGCTTTTGGAAGGTGGTTTTCGTTTCAGGAACTTGGGATTGCTTCCTGGATACTAAACATTGTGGGATCAATAAATAGACTAGAAAAATGTCGAAAAAGGAGGAGTTTAAATATTTAAACATCAGTCATCTTTGGGGGTTCTGTTAACTAGAGATATGTGGGAGTTCCAAGGAAAGGGAAAAACAGGAAGGCCAAGATTTTGGCTGATGACTCAAAATGGCCAACATCCAGTTTATTTTATTTTTTTTTAATAATGAAATATATTTTAAATCATTTTAATCTCTTTTTAATAATGGAACCAGACACATACATCACATTGCCTTGGAAAGAGTAGAAACACTATCTTTTTTCTTTTTACGTGGGTGCAAATGGAAAGCATATGATGACATTCCATCTCTTCCTCCCCTGTGCTGTTTCACCATTTCTCAACACACAACACAGACATACGGCCTTTATTAGTGCTGTAGTTACATGTCATCATTTTGCGATCATGCAGGCCAAACTTTGTGAAGTGGGTTGTTTTGTTTGGTTTGTTTTTTTGAGGGGGGGTGTTTTGTTTGGTTGGTTTTTTTTTTGCTTCTAGGGATTTCCTTGTTTACACACCACATCAAACATTACTTGCACCATGATAAAGGTGTGTGGAAGCAAAAAAGCCTGTACACAGGCAAAGGTGTCTATCAGCAGGCAGGGTGGAGGAAGGGCATAGATCTGCTTTTAGCCTGATACGAGCATGGATTGTTTCACATTGAAGGTAACGCTGCTTATCAGCCCCAGCAGGACAGCAACTGGACAACTCAAACCAGCAGATTTCTGAAAGAAAAGTTAGAAAGCAGAGGGGAAAAAGAATAGATTTTTGTTAAATCAGAAACTAAACATAAATTACCTCTTCCTATGTTTGATAAAGGCTCTCCAGCATAGTATTCAGGTTAACTGCCTTTTTAATAATTTTGCTGAGATCATTTATTCTTTATATATCAAGGACAGCAATTAAGACTCTCAGAAGTTGCTTATAAACAAGAGTTCACACCTTATGCATATGACAATCTGCCAGTGTGCAGGTGTCCTTTTCCATGTGTGTTCTGGGTGAAATAAATATACAGCTATCTGGCTATTCTGGGATTGGTAACATCCTGGACTGACATTTCAGTCTGTTCAGAAGCAGTTTTGAACAAGTCTAATGAGATGGTATAGATTTTCCAGGAGTATGAAGGGCTATCAGAATTCTCTCTTACCTCATCTGCTTTTCTGTGTCAAAGAGAAACTAGCACCTAACGTTTCAAAGAAAGGTCACAAGACCTTAGTTACAGCAGTAAATCTCCCTAGAGAATAGTATTCCTAACCACTCGGCAGAAGCATGTGCGTGTTTAGCAATTAGACAGCACACCACAACTTTGGGGCCTTTTTATCCATCTGTGTGTTTTGGAGCAACTACTAATGGAAACATAGCTTATTTTATTCTCCTTACAGAAATCAGCCACAAACCAGAAATTTCTCCTAGCCTGTCAGAAAAAGAAAACAACCAACCAACCAACCAACTAAACACTATATCCATTTAGCCACGGTTCCGTTTTAGTTCCCAGAAATGAGGACTCAAACCATGTTACTAAGTGTCAGAATGCAAACATCCCATGATATCTTTTTTTTCCCCACTGTGTTGACAGCTGAAAATTAGGTATCTTTATTCTTTTTCAGTTCAAATATATAGAAATATAGGCCATAGTTCTCTCTAAAACCTTTCAGTGTGCCACGTCGCAAACACAGACAGCAACGAGTGTCACCTACTGACGTGGTGCTGGAGGCTGTTTTTTATCTGTACTGGTAAGGTGGTTCATACAGTTGCAAGCTTCAGACTTCCACTTAATTTCCTGCTTAACCACCTTCACTTGCAAGTCCAGTCTCTGAGGATGTGCAAGTTCCAGTTTTGGTGTCCCTAGTGGAGAGCTGCTTAGCTTCTTACACTAGGTGGCATGGAAGGACTAAGTTTCACCAACCCCCCACCACTGTCCAATGGCAAATGATGCTGCTGTTCTGTCTTACAGTCTCTTTTGCTTCTGTTCTGCTATTTTTAATTAGTGTTCTTTTATTTAATCACCTGGCCGAATTTTATCATGCCGAAAAATGCTGAACCTCTTTGAGGGGTTCCCTTGTGACTTTTCCATTTCAGCTGAGTGGTGAGCTCTTCAATGTCCTTGTTAACTTTCCCTCTCGACTTTCCAACATTGACTTTCAACAGCCAGATATTATAGACCTGAGCTCTGTACCTTACCCAGTTAAGTCCCAGGTTTCAGATTAGTCCTCCTCATTTCCTTATTACTCTACATTCATATATCTGAAGAAACAGCACTGACATCGCTGAACTCTTACAAGTCACAGAGCAGTAACTTAGAATCCTGTGTCTGAAAATATTTTCAGCTCCTTAGAATCACACTACTTTTGATGTCTGAAATAGTCAGACTTCTTGAAGAGGTCAGTTTGCTTCTTACCTTGCTCTGCTCAACTTCTAAGCTAATTACTGTAAATTATTGACCCTGTAAGGCAACCAGGCTGGATCCATCAGTGCTGTCACTGGGAAGGGCAGCATTGCCCAATACTGTGATTGCACTAACAGCACAGCATGTGCACTGTTACAGCCCTTTTGAAGCCCTCCTAGTCCTTATCCCTACCCCACAGCAGATATAGATGTGTAATGAAGATCATCTCAGCCAAGATGTCCAGCTGGCCCTAAATCATTTGGTTGAGAAAACTTCAAACACAGTCATTAGCTTATGTTATTGCCTGTCCACTGTCACCACAAAGCACCTCCATTCTACATGGCAGTTTCCACTACTGTATGTGTGCAACACCATTTCTATTACCTGTTCTCACAACATGCTACTTAACAGCTTTCCAGCAAATAAACCCTGCCTGTGCCCCACCCCCATCCCAGCCCATATGTGTAATCTGCCTTCCTCTGCCTGGGAGAACAGGGCTTAGACTGTCTCTGGAGGTGCTTTATATCCATGTTTTCTGTGATTCCCTGGGGACAAGCTTATCTCTGAGGTAACATATTACAGGACTCCAGTGTTACACCTGTGAATGTGTTCAGGACAGAAACAGGGAGGGAGATGTTTAGCCTTCATTGCAGAGGCCTGACTTTTCAAAGTGAAAGATATTCTCATCATATGAATGGGGTTGAGTCATTCAGGTTTTGTCAGCTGGAGGTTCAGAAGAGATGTCTCAAGACAATTTACTGTATTTTTTTAATCTGATCCTGCAGTCCCAGCTGTTTAACTCTGTCTTGCCCTACTTTCTGCTCTCTTGTCCTTACTGAAGTGTTTTTTCTTTCCTCTTACTTCATGCTGTACTGAGCTGGCATTTTCTCCGTTCCACTCTGCCTGGACCAACCCTCCATGGC
Organism: Chloroceryle amazona; assembly: GCA_027560015.1. Classification (NCBI taxonomy): domain Eukaryota; kingdom Metazoa; phylum Chordata; class Aves; order Coraciiformes; family Cerylidae; genus Chloroceryle; species Chloroceryle amazona. The sequence goes on along the minus strand of JANHFX010011283.1, from coordinate 14,462 downwards.
TCTCACCAGGGTATGAGGAGAACCAGAGATACCACCTGAACCAGGAGCAGAAAAAGAAAACATAAAAGTCATCTGGAAGCAGGCAGAAGCCAAGGAATGCCAGAGGTAAGCACAAAGTTAGAGTATGTTTAACCCTAATTTTGTTTCAATGAGATGTCTAGTGAATATACTCTATGGGGATTTTAAATGCCTGGGTTTCATCACTTGTTATACAGTGTTATGCACCACTGGTACATTTCAGTTTCCATGGTGTCTACAGAAGTACTTTCTGGAGGAAAAGTGTTCCTATGAGGAGCTATAGACTACAATGCTGTCACCATTTGGCACAGGGGAGCCCACTGTGCAGTATGAAAGAAAGAAGGCAGTACTACAACATAGCTCCCTCCTGGCTGCATACTTCCCTGTGATCCAAAACAACATGAGAAAACTAAGGGAAACATCAAGGAAGACCTGAGAACAAACTGAATGAAACCATACCTCTTGAGTGACCGTATGACAACATGCTGTCCTCAGTTGCACCAATGTAGGTGTAAACAAGAGCTAAAATTACACATAAGGCACAAACAAACACATGACAATATGAAACACTGTAAAGTTTTAATTGCTGCTTATTTGGTTAAGCCTTTCATAGCTCTCTGCTGGTGAGACTTGAGCAATGTGGTCATTCCATCCTCAGGTTCATAAAAATTTACTGCATGCCTTCACATGTTCTCCCTATATAGCTCCATTTTATTTCACTGGCAAAATACAGCCAGCTGGAGTTGCAGCTCTGATTAACTGAATGCTTGAGATGCAGAATGCAGTCCCCAAAATACATCATATTCATGGTAATATTCTGACTGTAAAAAAGGCTTGACTTTTTAAGCTGTTCCAGAGATACAGATAGATGTAATGTGTCAGAAATAGGGACCACCTACACATCAGATCACACTTACAAGGATAATGTATGCAGGCTTATAAAATTGCCAAAGAACACAAAGCCACCCAGAAAGGGGTACTTCCCCAGGCTACTGACTGCTTTATTCCACATTTCACTCTTTATAAGGCAGCCAAGTGACACTTGGTTTCAGCAGAGCCACCTGAAGGGATGAAATTGCACTGTTCTTGGACAGTCAGCACCAGGGATGTTATGATTTTACAATATCTTGCCAAAAAATAAAGCCATGAGGAAACAGCATTGCAAATCAGAACTTTCTTACTTCAAAAATCATAAACAGCTCCACTAATTTTTGAGATTCCAGTTCTTAAGTTTGACAAAGCATTTTTAAGGGGAGAAAAATAAAGTATTTTCTGATATTCTGGGGGGGGGGGGGGGGGGGGGGGGGGGTTTTTGGGACCAGGGGGGGCAAAGGAAAAAAAAAAAAAAACTTTCCCCACTTTGCCACAGGGGGGGTA
>JANHFX010011283.1:0-12178 GCA_027560015.1 Chloroceryle amazona | reverse complement strand
GGGCGCGGGGGGGCGGGGGGGTGGGGCGAAGGCCGTTCTGTGACTCAGGGGTGCAACTGAAATAAAAATCTAAACATTGCCACCATTGCCACAAGTGGGATCACTGAAGTCCAAAGCTAAACTCTATGTCTTGGAAATTTCTAGAGGACCTTAGAAAAAGTCAATGCTTTTAGACAAAGAGCAGAAAAATGAAAAGAATGTCAAAAAGAGAAACTGTGGATGAAACAGAATGGAGTAGTTAAAGCTAAATCTTTACTATTTCTACAGTCCAGAGAGCAGTAAATATTGATTGGCATACAGTTTGGTATTTTAGACTTATATTTCATGCTTACTGCATGTATTTTGCACATCTGAGGAGCAGAAGACAGGAAGAATATGGGGCTTCCCATCATCCACCTGCTAATGTCTGTCATTTTGTCACTTTTTTCAATAAACCTGAACACTGTTTTTGTTTGGGTTCCCATAGTTTATGTGAAGAGTCTTCAAACAAAAGGAAGCAGCTTTGGTTAACCCAGACATGATCCTATAGTAAGCCTTTGGAACAAATACCAGGAACGAATAAGGTGCAGTGGCACCCCAGCTCCTACCTCAGACACATATGCCCATCAACATGAAATGTTCTGTCCAGATGCTCTGTGCCATCAAATTTTTACCCCACGGTTATTCTGGTGATTGAAGCCTTGGATAGTACAAGGTGCCATGCTTCAGCCCTGCACACATCACTGTGCCCTTGCACTTCCCAGGTGAGTGCTCCAGCCTCTGGGCATTGTTCTCACTCTTGCTCCCAGCACCTTCGAAAGGAGGGCTTGCAAAGGGCTGCCTGAGTCCCACAGATGCCTAGTGGCTCAGGCACTGTGTTGGGGAGCACTGGGCACCCACTCAAAGCTCTGGTGTGTCTTTTAGAGGCAGATATGAAATCTAGCTCTTCCATCTTGCAGATTAATGTCCTACAAATGCCTGTCTGGTTACTCTAAATTAAGCTGGGTCTCCTTAGATACTCCACTTTAAGAGAGTTTGCTTGGGGTAAAATACTTTTAACAGGTACTGAAGCAGAAGATAAATGTGAAAATGTTTCACATGTCTGGGAAGTGGATGTTTGGCTTCTAGAGCATGTTTCAGTGAGTGGAAAATGCTGCACATGGAGTGGATGTCTCATCAGGAGAGATCAAGGTGCAATACATAAGCACAACCAGCTTGCAGGGGATTAGTAAAAGCATTGTCCTGTGTGGCACATGCTCTCAGGTTCTTCAGAGATGGAAACTGAACTAGTTCTCCTAAGGCTTGATGCATGCTCCAGGCTACAGCATAATATATCCTCCCACAGTAGCTTTTGTGAATTTAGTATTCATTTCTTCGGTCTGCAAGGACACAAATCAAAATATTTTGAAGACATTAGATGTTCTGAGATTTTGCTTCACCAAGAAACTATATTTTTTTTTTTTTTTAGAATGAGGCCATGAGTTGGCATCTAAGCCAAAAAAGTCTGTTAAATGCGCAGCTTTTCTGGTGGCAGATTGCTCCCTGTAGGAGGTCTTCACATCTCATGGGTGTTACAGAAGTAGTTCTCAGGGAACTATAAAAAAGGAGAAAGGAAGGTTGTTTGGCATATTCAGAATAGAGTGTTCATGTAATCAGAAGAAAATATTGCATTGAGTTCTGTGAATGGTACACAGATACTATGGGCAATTGGAGCCTTATACATTTATATAACTCGTAATTACTTAATTTAATTATTCAAAGAAAATTACTTCACACCCCCACAAAATACCCTGTACCTTACTAAGGAGACAGATATGCCTGGTTTTACACTCAAGTAATGTCACCTCCAGCAGAAGCTCATTTATTAAAATACCAGAATACTGCCGTATGATGCCTATCGTAACACCCACCTCCCACACACACAGGGCAGCGTGCATCTTATAACAAAGGAGGCATTCATAGCTATTATCTTGAAAGGTAGTAGGGGTGATAAATTCATTAAAGGGACCAGAGAATTGTTCACTTCACCAAAGAATAGCTTAGGGGTGTTTTTACTGGAAATTGAGGTGCCTCCATGCTTGCTACCACAGGACCAACTTCCCTCACATTATCAAAAACTTTGCTGTAGTTTTGTACTTCACCTGAGCTTTACAGCTACCGAGAACCCCAAAACAAAACACTTCCCCCTCCCAAAGTGTCCCAAACTAAATTTGGGTCTCAGCTCTTTGGCTAGGGCCCTTTGACTAAATTGCTTTGCAGCTTGACCCAAACCAGTTACCATTGAGACATCTGCTGCCCATTCAAGCTCTGTTGCAGGCAGAAGCAGGAGTGGGACTCCTGAGACCCCCTTTGGTTTGGGTTAGACAGATTTGGTGACTAGATTCACTGCTCCCTGCAGCAGGGTGCAAGCTGCAAGTCATTTTGGTTTTGTTATCACTACAACAGTTCTCAGTCTATTAATATACCTTTTGTGCAAAAAAACAGTCTGGCACTTTCACGAAGGAAAAGGTGGTAATGAAGAGAGTCTCAAGCTCCTAAATTCACTCCTAACTACTGGAAAAAAATACTGAGAGATACAAATTCTTGGGACAGAATTAAAGAACAAAATGAAAAAACCAAACCCAAACAAAAACTCAGCCTCAGTACTGTCAGGTCATTCTATGCAAAATGAGGTCTCTGATCTTTCCTTCCTCCATTGCTTTTGATGAATATTTTACATAGGTAACATATTTCCAGTGAAGCAGCTTTAAAATGTCGCTTTAAATTAGAAGTCAGCCCTCTGCATGGGCCACCTGAAGTTGGCAACAACCTGTTTGCCCAGTAGGTAGCTGAAGGTGCTCAGCAGGTTTAACTGCAAAGGTGGCAGCTCTCCTTTCTTAGCTCTGACCGTGTTAACCAGAGTAACCTGCCGCCTCTCTGGTTCACAAAGCCCACTGGAACCCAACCCGGGCACAAGTGGCTTCCAAACCGGAAAAGCCAGATTGGAGGGGTTTTATGTTAACCACAGAGAGCAGCAGTCACGAGGTTCGCACAGGTGAGACCATCTTTCTGTCAGTGAGTTTAGCTCCTCAAGCACATCAGACGTATGTTTTATCTCGGTGCCCTAGCCTGACCAGCGCTCACAGGAAGAAGGAAAACTTAACGCGTGCTATATAAAGCAACAGAAACACACGCATTGTGTAACAAATGTCTGTTGAAAGGACAGAAAGAGACAGCTCAATTTCTTCCCCTCGTTCTCTGTTTGACTGCGTCCTCATTCCCCTCCGCCCACCCGCCCCGCAGTCGGGGGAGGTTTCACATCGCGTTAACGTTACCGCCTGTGCTCGGCCGGCCAGGCAGAGGCTCTGCCGCCGAGCCACCGCCTCTGGCCACCTGGCAGCTGGTGCGGGGACAGCCTCTGACAGGCAGGACAGGGACCTCTCTGCAGTGACAGAAACTGAACCCGAGGGATATAGAGGCAGAGCTGGGGAGTGGAACAGCAACACAGCGTCGCAGCTCTTCCCATCACTAGCGCCACTTCCAGCTGCAGTAGGTAGGGCAGCTTTAGTAGCTCTCAAAGCCTACTGTTTTAATGCTAATGATCTCCAGTTAGACTTCGACTCTCAGCAGTGAAAAGATATCTGTTTTTTCCCCCCCAGGGAACTCCATGGTACTGCGCAATGCCTCTGATATCTAACCTCATTAAAGGAGCTCATCTAACTCTGCCATACTGAGGAAACTCTCACCTCCCTCAAAGGCAATGACTCAAGATACTAATCAGTGCAATGAGGATGTCTGAGGGTTTTTCCATCCACTACTTCAGTCTGGGCAATACTTTTTCTTACCCCACTACTGCAGCCACAAACACCATGCTCATGCTGCAGGGGAAGGCATCCAGCCATTTCTTGTAAGAACTGCCTTAGGTATATTTAAATTAAACCAAGTGGCAAATAATTAATAGTGGCCCTGAGCACACCTAGAAGAGATTATTTTTTTGCTTTTCCATACTCTTCCCTCTACTGTTCTCTTTTAGTGTTTTCTTTGGTTTCTGTCATCATTTTACCTTTTCACTCTTTTGGGGTTCAAGCAGAGGAAGACACCCCTTCTGTAGAAGACCCTTAAAGGAGATAGGGCTCCTACATTTGGCCCTGAAGCATAGTCACAGCTGCTGACCATCATGGCTTTACCCCTGGCTGTTGAAAACTTCAGGAGTCAATTACACCTTAAGAAGACCTCTCCTAACAACATCATACACCACAATTAGAGACGCTCTGTTCACACATCTGGAGATAAATTTGGGAAGTTCTGACATTCTTGAAGTTATGAATAGAGAAGTGATTGGCAGCAGACACACACAGAATACAGCAATTTTCTGAAAAAACAAGGACACCTCCACTCCCACTGACGGTGCCTGCCCTGGTCCTTCAGACCCGTACAGCAAATCCTCATCAGGACTTATTGCTAACAACACTGAGCCACTTCCAAAAGGTTATTATTAAAAGTCATGCATTACATTAATTTGCAACCCTCATTTAACGTCAGCAGACCTTTATCTTTCAGCCTAGGGGGTTATGCTAGCTCCTGCAAGCCAAAGCCCAATCATAACAAGAGTCTCGGGTTGTAATTACAGGGTGATTTCCAGTGATATCAACTGCTGATTTTGCCTCCATACATTTTCAAGGCCAAAGGTTGCCTCCCTATTTCTATTCCTGTGTGTCAACACAAGGAAAACAAAACAAAACAAAAAAATCATTTAATAAGCAGATAAATTATTGGAAAGAAAATACATTATGAATAAGTAAACCAGACAACATGTGTCTGTGCTCGATGCAGGAGGAGAGGACACGGGGGTTGTGCTCTATGCAGGCGAGGTGAACGCTTGAGCAACTGGCTGCTCTGTCTTTCATTAAGAGGGGAAAGGAGCGGTGCAATTTCATACTTCATTCCTCATTTATTTGAGGCTGATAAGTTGAAATCAGTTCAGATTCCTCCCACATTTCTCCTCCTCCTCCACCACAGTGAGTTTAAACCTTCTTAACTCCAAAAAGCATGCCTGCTACTCCATCAGCTCCATCCTTCACCCTTCAGCTGAGTGAGAAGCTAGCTCAGCCAGCCACTTAAGCAGATGCTTTAAGTTAACAACAAGGCTAAGTGCTTGGCTTGGTCAGGGCCCTCCTAGTTTGGAAAAACATGCTGTTGCAAGGGATGTATTAAGAGCATTAGGCTGCTGTCTTGCCCAAGTACCTCATACCTCTCTAGCACAGAGGTGGAATCTCTCAAAATGCTCTTGTTGGGTTCCCTTTTTTTTTCTTCCAAAAAATAAATCAAGATGAAATTGTATTTCAAGAAATAAAAAAGGAACTGAGGAGTAATTGTATTCTGATTTACAGAACAAATTAAAGATAAGTAACATAATGAAATCCTAGATTAATGGGAAGGGAGAGTTATGAATATAAACACTGCTGAAACATTTTTTGACATATGCTTTCTGGTCAGGATGAACAGTTATTTTTATTCTGAGCCAAATTTCTTGAATTCAGTGATTTCCATGGAAAATAACATCGTGTTTCACATTGTTTTTATGATTATGCAAGTATTTGATAAATAGACTGTTGATGGACTACAAGAAAGATAATATTTTTCCTAGAGAAGGTGTGCTGAGTCTATGACACAACGAGGGATAATGAATGTTTATGTCAAAGAGTAATTAATTTTATTGGTTGTAAGAATTGCTATTTTTTCTCTAAGCTGCCACATATATTCCTGTATTCATAGCAATTGTAAGATAAATTACTTTTTTTGTTTGTTTGTTCAAGCTGTAGTAAAAAGTTCAAGTAAGAGTAGAGCCTAGAAAGTGGAAATAATTGCAGTAAATTTTTGTAAAGTTAGCTACAGGCATAAGGAATTTGGTCAGATGTCAGAAACACATCCAACAAGATGATCCCAGCCTATTTAAAGGTTGTGAAATGCATCTCTCCCTTCAACAACGCAACTGTTGACAAGCTGCCAAAACTCTGAATTGCAAATCTTCCAACCATGAATAAATCAAAGGAAATTCCAAGAAATAACTAAGGCAGCTTATATGACTTATTTTGCTATAGTCAGTGCAAATTCTCCATGAAGATGTATGGGATCTGCCACAAGTCAAATGTACTTAAGCTACCCTCAGTGGGTATTACGACTCTGATGGTAAAGACATGTTCTATATAATCCAAGTATGTCTGCGATGACCTGATCTGATTCCTACTGAAGACTGAATTTTGCTGAAGACTCAATAAGCTAATTAGAGTGAAATGGCCAGTAGGTTGCACTGTTGATCTGGGAACACCATCTTTTTTTTAGGGGGCATTTCTGTGGTTGGGAAAATCTTTTCCTCCTAGGAAAGGGACCTCAGGGGAGTGCACTCAAGGAAGTTCATTACTTCGAGTAGCACACTTATTAAACAGGCTTTAGTGCATCAATCTGCCTGCTACCATCCCAGGCCCTACTTTGGCCTGATCAGTCAGCAGTTTGGACCACAAAGAGTGCTTCCTTTAGCATGGTTGGCTGGCACAAGGCAAGTGTTCTTTGGTCATTGACTGTTTCATTTACAAAGAAGGTGCAAAGACTTGTTTCCCTTAATGGGGAGGAAACAATCAAGAGATGGTAACTAATGGGAAGCAGTGGGATATGCCTAGTCCCAGAGTCCCAGTGCTTCACTGTGAAGACAGCCAAGCCCCAATGAACTCTTCCCCCATCCTGTGGGATGCTGAGGTAGATAGACTGCCAATTCCTTGAAAACTCACTGAATAACTGTGAGTTCAAAACCATTACTGTAGATGACTTTATCAGATCTGGTTAAGAATTTTATTACTCTCAGTTTCTTGGCTCTTTCCTGGAGAAATTTCCAACCATTTTGTAAAGTAGTTGGCTGCTGGCAGCAAATATTGATTTTCTACTTCTACCTCAAGCAAAGGCTTACACACATCAAAACCAAACCAAAACAAAGCAAAGCCATGATCCACTGATGATCCCATGAGATACAGCTGCACAAGGGCTGCTCTTGTCTTACACGGATCCTTTTCTGCAACACAAACATCTCTCCTCTGCCAATGCTCTTTACTCTGCCTGCATTTTATGCAGTTCTTTATTTGAAGGGAAATAACTAAGTGATTGCATCAAGTTTGCTGTCCTGTCGTCGGGGATTTTTTAACCAGGATGATGAGGGAAACTGAAGGACAGGGTGATGTTAGGCCACTTCTTATTTTGAAGGGAGACATTTTCATTTCTTTGAACATTGTAGCTTTCTTATAAATGATCATTTATGAAATCTACCAGTTCATTTTTTTCCAGGGTTGATATAGTTCTTTTTTTACACAATAAGCAAAATGCATGGATCAGAAGTATTGCACAAACAGGTAAGAATTCATAACCTGTGAGACCTGTGATAGCTAAAATTTAAAATACATCTGTAAACATGGAATTCAAAACCAGCAGCTGATGGCTGCTTTTTTCTTTTTCCTTTTCCACTCTTTACAATTTACCTATGAACTATTTGCTTGATCTGTTTACATATAAGTCCTCTTTTCTGGAATTTGTGAGTTAACTGAACAGCAAAGAAATCCACTGTTCTAGTTATCCAAAGATTGTTGATCAAACTTCAGTAGTCCATTTCCAGATTTCCATAATTTCATCACATCTGTACAGTTGAACAACTCCACATCACATTCTGCACATGAAACTAACACAAAGCTTATTCTGGGTGCCTTATTCCCTATTAATGCTCTGCATGACCCTTCTCACTACAGTCATGCCATGTGTGTGAGCCAACAACCATATTCCTGTGCAATTCCCAGGTGTTACTGCATTTCAATCATCAGATTTTCATTCTCATTTTAGAGTGTCCCATGTCTTCCTTCTTAGCCCTTTCTTTTTGGGATGTTGTGTTGCAAACAGCCTCAAGTTTATGGAAGTCTTCTGATGACTTTTTTTTCCCCCTCACTGTACCCAACTGATCCATTCACATCAAGTTTCTGTATCACTGCCAATTTCCATGGGTTTACCAAGCAACTATAGCATTTTTCGGAAGTTTTCAAAAATACCACAGCCCAGTTGTCCATTCTCCTTTCCCTCATGTTTATTCAATAGAAAGTTGCCTTTGCCTATCTTGTGATGATGGGCTGCTGTCCAACCAGGGTTTCCTTCCACTTCCACTGGGTTATTGCAAGGATTTATTGGTTCATTGAATATACCCATGGCACCTCCTCTCACCCTGTTCTCATTGCCTTTGCTCTGAAAGGCAAAATCTAGCTCAGTGCCTAACAGTTGTCCAGAGTCTGTTTAACCTGCCAAGCCATGCTAAAATGAAGGTGTGCGCTCAATCTCTTCTGGGTGTGCTCCCTCGCTTTCTCTGAAGGTTGCAAAGGTTAGGTGAGACATAATCTCTTGCAAGAGGACTTCCTGCGCTGGCAAGGATCTTGCTCCCCAGAAGAGATAAGTAGCCTTTCATAGTTTTTTTTAAGTTGAGTACATCTAGCATGCCCATCAGTCTCACTCGTCTGGAGTTGCTGTTGAAATATCTGTCTGAGAGCACCTTATCAGCCACACAATAGATTGAGTCAGCTGCAACACCAAATCCTCAAGTGTCTTTAGCCTCTGGGAGTGAGCAAAAGTCCAGACACTATACCTGTCTCAGAGGCGAGTAAACAAATTCTTGAGTAGATCCTTCTCCTAATACTGTTTCCTGAGGAGTGAGACCCATAGGAAAAATGCCTGTTCCTGGGATTTGAACAGAGTTCCCAGAGTTTCATTATCCCAGAGTTTTATGGGAGAAGGAAACCTTCTGGTTTATGTATTAACTCTTTAAGAACACAAATACAGTATGCAACAAAAACCGTGCAAAACTGAGTAGATACATTGAGTATTTTTTCTTGGTTTTTGTTCACCTTTTTTTTTTAAGCTTTAATTGAGTTCAATGACAAACATCTTCACTGACCAGCTTTTGTCCCTAGCCCCTTGGCTCATCCACCCTCTTGGGTGTCCTTGATAATTCATGTGCATGCAACACTGCTGGGATCTCCCTGTCTTATGGATTTCCTCCTGCAGGCTGTTCCCAAGATGTATAAGCTGATTGAGGTTTAAAATGATTCAAGGTTTAAAATGATTCAAGGTTTAAAATGATTCTAGAGTGTACATTCTCATCCTCTGTCAGATCAGTTCCTGATTCACCCCACCTGATGACGACAGTACTTTGCCAGGTGACAGCATTGCCAAACTAAGTTATACAGCGATGAACCAGTTTGACTTGACAGGAGAGATCTTATTGCTCAGAATGAGTGCATTGCAATGATATCACTAATTGTTGTGAACCCTGTGCCAGGTCCTCCTAGGAACATTATTCCAAGTCAGATGGTAGAAGGTAGTAGCAACACAAAGATGATTCTGATAAAATGGAGTTTTTCATATCAGGATCTATAACCCACAAACTGTTAGATTCCCCAGACATCATATCTGTCACAGACACCAGGTGTCTTCAGCATAACAAAATATTACAGTGCTTATTCTCTTGTATGTCCTGACTAATATACCTCACCTGGCTCACTGGATTGCACTGGATATTAGTGAGCCACAAGTACAAAACAAACAAAAAAATCGAGCAAAAATAAATGAATGGGAGCATCATAAAAAGGTCATGTAATAGGAAATATAAGCTGGTATAAGAAGGCATCCTTCTAGTATTTCTAGTTTGGGGATTTTTTTTCCTGTTTTGCTTATTGTTATCTTTCCCTCTTTTTGTTATCAGTTGCACTTTAAAGACTGCAGTATCCCACCCTTGGCTCTTGGGAAAATGTGAGCTTTGCTTTTTTTGAGAGCCTCCCTCTGGCCTGGGCATCTCTACCCCAGGACTCAGTCTGCCCAGGCCTCCCTGAAAGGCATCCAGATTTTTGTGCTGATGGGAACAAATACTCCAGAGCTTTCAGTTTTACCTTGTACCTTATTCTTAGCTGTCAGTAAACTGTCACTAGGCTGATGATGAAGGACAACCATGAAAAATTGTACACTGAGACAACAGGAAAATGTTAAAAAAAACCCTTAAACTTACTGTGACACTATGAGTTTGCAGCACTGAGGGTTATGACAGCAGCCATCATCACAATTTTATATTCAGTGAGATGGAAGCAAGAGGATTTTTTAAAACCAACTGTGTATGGTATGTTGAAGTCATGTATAGTCTAAGGACAGATATCTTTGGTCCACAAAGCACAGATCTGGTTTTGGTTGTTGTTAATACATTTTGTACACACCTGGAAACCTCAGAATGTCAAAGCCAAACTCAGGTACTGGCAGCTTTTTTCATTAGGATGCTCATGAAAATCATGCAAAATTGAAAGCCAAAGCCTCTGTTGAATAAAATCATGATAGGACTGTTAAATGATCTACACCAGCAGAGATGAGGCACTCTGGGAGGGCTGCAGAGGAGCAGAGTGCTCCCAAGCCCTCCTCATGTACAGGGAGACAGGCTCATGTGTCCCCCAGGGGCCAGGAAGCACACTCTGCAAGGAAATTTGGCCTCCAGCATATGGTAGAGGGCTATCTAGCCTGGGAGCATGGAAACAACTGCTGGGTTTTCTGTGCTGTAGAAATAGGGTTACCCATTACACTGCCACAAATGTTGTGCTTGGAAGGATGCACTGTCTGAAACAAAATCTTGGCCAAAGAGGCAGACAAAATCTGGGACTAAAAGAGATTACAAGGTAAGGCACAGACCATACAACGATTTGAAATGTTTAGTCAATGGGGCCTCTCTGAGTGTGCAAAGTTAAGCACATACCTCCAGCTTTGTAGGACCAACATCCTTTGAAATTTCTCTCTGGGGGTGTTTGCCATAGAGACACAATTTTTCCATTCTCTTGGTCTTGTCTTCTTATGGAGCATTTGCACACAAAACCTCCCACAGCTCTTCCTGAGGTAGGAAGCCTTTGGAGGGTATGCTGGAGAGCTCAGTTTTTCCTTCACAACGAGCAAGGCAATTAATGCACAGAAAGTAAAGGCTTTCCCCCAGGTGCTGGAAGTTCCTTTGCTGGCACTCCCAGCTCTTCTTAGCAAGCACTAAGCATTAGTCATCAACATGAACTCCCCAACCTCCAGCCCAACTGGGGTGCATTTAATGCTACATAGCACAGTCTTTATTCATTTTAATAAACACCCGCTCACTTAAGTAATACCATTGATGTCACCAATATGAGCAAGAATTGCAAAATCTAGCTGCTTTTAAGTAGCATTGTGTGTTATAGGGTTGATTTTAGCACACGTATAATTTTTTATCCATTCAGTTTATGCAACCTGTCTCACCGTCCAGTTGAGCTGAGCTCCTCACCAAGGTGACAGATTCTTGGCCCAGAGGCCGTGCAGTCTCAAGAGCTTCCTTTTACCTTCCCAAATGATTTCTGTAGATAAAAAACAACAACCTTAATAGCAGCTCTCTCCTTAGCTTTAGTCCCTGGTATCACTTTCAAAATTACTGACAGCCAACTCTCAACTATCTGGATTCCAGATGCCAGCAGAAACCAGGTGCTAAAGAAGGAAATAACATTTCCAACTCAGATACGCAATCTGAATTCCTGAAGTGCAAAGGATTGCACATATGCTGTAATGCGAACCCTGGGAGGTAATGTTTGCCTGTAGTTTGACTTTTCACAAAGATAACGAGAGAGTAAGCATACATCTGATTTATGATTTGAGCTCATTCTCCCTCAGCTCAGCCAGTCTGCTCATATGTCAGAGCAGCTCATAGCTGGGTAGTAGCTTAAACTGCAGTGAGAAAGGCTAGAGCTAATAGGACTGTGTCTGGACATTTGGGGCAAGATGCAGTCACATACACTGACTCCAAATGCATTTCCACTGTCAGAGACAGGTGACTTACTAAGCTTTGCAGATCAAACAATGTGAGAAACTCTGGGATAGTTTGATACAATAGCCTTTTTCTAAGTATAAAAAAAGCCTACAGGGGGAAGAGCATGGGTTCAAGCTGTGGTTTAAACACAGAAACATAGAAATGTCTGGGTTGGAAGGGACCTCTAAAGGTCATCCAGTCCAACCCCACTGCTGAGAGCAGGGACATCCTCAACTAGAGGAGGTTGCTCAGAGCTCTGTCAAGCCCCACATTGAATGTCTCCAGGGATGGGGCCTCAACCACCTCCCTGGGCAACCTGTTCCAGTGCTCCACCACCCTCATGGTAAA
>JANHFX010011282.1:0-59848 GCA_027560015.1 Chloroceryle amazona | reverse complement strand
GGAGATGGTGCGGGGCCAAGTGTTCGACGTGGGGCCCCGCTACACCAACCTCTCCTATATCGGCGAGGGGGCCTACGGCATGGTGTGGTGAGTACCGGCCGCCGAGCCCCGCTGGGGCAGCGCCCTTGCCCTGAACAACTCCCTCTCGTTCCCCGCCGCTCTGCCCGGCCGCAGCCTCCCCGGGGCCCGGCCCCGGGCTCCGTCCCGCCCTTGTAGGGGGGAGAGGCCCGTGCCTTGCCCTCGGGGGAGGGGAAGCCGGGGCTCAGGCATCTCTGCCTCGCTCTCCTCAGCTCTGCTTTTCCCTCCGTGTTCCCGAGGTTGTTCCTCTGGCATCACCCTTCCCCTCCCTCACTGTCGCCTTCCCCCCCCCTCGCAAAAATTCCTGCATCCATGGGTGCAGCTCAGTGTTTCGTTTCCTTTCAGTCCTGCGTTTATTTTTTTGAACGTTTTTTGTCCCCGCCTCTAGAATTGGTTGCTCCCTTTATTTTCTCCTCTCTGTAGTGTGCTTGCAGACGTTCAAAAAGGGGAAAAGGTGGTAAAATCCTGCCAGTAGCTCCGCGTTTCTCTTTGTGCCCGGGCGGAGCTCACCTGACTGCATGTCCCTGAGGTCACGGCTGATGAAAAAAAGTGAATCTGTGCATACGAGTTGCTGCCCCTACCTGGCTTTTCTTAGGACGTGCGGTCTGCGCTGCGCAGCCTGCCAGATTAGTGTTTTAAATTATGTATACAGGTGAAAGTTCTCTTCAGCCGTTCTAGCTCGTGGTTATTTAGTATCGGGAGGGCTTGTACGAAGTCTGACTGAAGAGCGATCCTGCTTGTTTGCTTTGGTTAGGATCGGTCATGAAGAGCTCGGTGAATGAACTACAGCATACTGAAAATGTGAACGGTCCGGATTAAGAGCGTGAGATTGATTACTTTAGCCATCTAAATGAGTTGGGATGATGTTGTGTGATGGTATATCTAGTGACTGCGCTATAAATCTGACCTTTCGGTGACCTTACTTAGGATTTTGTACTTTATTAGTGAAATACGTTAAAAAATCCTAACCAAAAAAAACTAACCAAAAACCCCAGGAGTTTACTTCTGGAATAATTGAAAGGATGCAGCTGAAAAACTTTTGTTTTCATTTTGTCAACTTTCTTCCAGCACTGCTTCTGTTTCTTCAGCATGTTTTTTTGACCAGAGGTACTAAATGAGGTTTGCAGGCTATGAGTTCATGAAGGCTTTATCAGCATTAGTTTCTCTATCTGATGCTTGATGTTTTGTAAACTAGTGCATTTCTCGGAGAAGGCTCTTCAGCTGTATGTTCAGATTTCTGTAGCTGTAGGTTTTTGCATGTAATCATTGAATTGTGCTGGCCTGTTAAGATGAAGTCATCTGGTATTTCAGGGTGGAAGCTTTCGTCTAGGCCTGAACTTAGCTGGGAGATGAGCCTCTCTTACAAAGTTTTTGGGTTGCAGCCTATGGGAAGAACTTTCAAAATGTAAATCAGAAATCCTATTTACAGTTTAAAAGCATCCTTGTTATTGTTTTAGCATTAGAAATCACAGCAATATCTCCAGTCCAGAACTTGTTAACGTAGCTTATGGTATAAGCTGTATTATATTATAGTCTACTTTTATCATCTGAGCTGGGGCAAGTAAACCAGTGCAGATAATTGCAATATTAGCTGCACTGGTTCATACTTGCAGTCTAGTTTAGGAAGGTACTTGGGAAGGTACTTCCAAGATGTATGATGGGTAAAGTCCAGTTCATATCAAAAAGGTGTTAAAAGTCCATTTCACAGACAATGTGTTAAAGCTAAAATATTTCACCACAGATCAGAGATTGCAAGATGCAGTAGGATGGCAGCTGATGCCCTTTTTTGGCATCACTATGGCAGTGAGCAGATAGAAGGAAAACAGGGCCACTTTTCTGCCCCTCCAAATGGTATGTTGTTAAAGTCTGTACTGAAACTGTTACCGCTCCAAAGCTATTTTGGGTTACCTTTTAGATAATAGCTTATTCTAATATATTGTGTATGCTATGAATGCTGTAGAAAATTGCTATCAAAAAATCCAAATCTCCAGTTCAGTTGAAATACATGCTTGGTTCCTCTAAAATTGTTGATGTGAAATACTAAATTGGGTATAATTATTGCTCTTCTGTATGTGAAATGACAGGGAACAAAGTCTCAGTTTATAATATATACTTGGTAAGGAAAGTAACTGTTGGATGCACTAGTTGTAGTTAAATGCCATAGTAACTGTAATGTATTGTAGTGCCCAACATACAAGCTCCTGTGATTAAATAAAATTACATATCAATCAATAGGCGTATGGGTGATGCAGCTCAATATGAGGTATTTCTTATCTTGCTTTGATTGCTAATGCAGCAAGGATCTGCAGAAGCTTCTCCCTCAGGGGGCGGGGTAGAGGGCAAGCTATGAGTGTGCAGATGTAGATGTTTCCTGCAAATGTAAAATCTATTGAAATTTGTACACTTTAATGAAGGAAAGCAAAGCAGGCCTGGATGTTTTAGATCCCCAGCTAACGTGTGCGACCTGGGAGATGCTGGTTATTTACAAGTGCATTCTGCTGTAAGGCTTGTTATACGGAAAACAAGTGACTTAACTCCTACGATCCTTCACTCTTCCTTGTTTTCCCAATTCTTATGTTTCTGGATTATTGTATTAGGGAGTTGAAAACAATAACATTATTTTTCTTATAGTAGTAAAAGGACAAATTAAGTATTTTTAGGATAGTGCTCTTATGGCCGGTCTTCCATTTTGATTTTGCATCAGAGAGAATAATGTTTGAGAAATATTGATCACAACGTAAAATAACAGCACAGGAAACAGAGGAAGATGTTGACTGGACAGAGTGTACGTGAATGTTCTCTCATCTGAATTTGAAAACCCTTAAAGGCATTTAACTATTTTCCCAAGCGCTGTCATTTGTAGCATAATCAGGTTTTGAGTAAAAATAAACTTCACAGAGCAGTATATTTACTGCCGTGTTGCGGTTGCACTTTGTCAGCTTCATAAGCAGAAAAGGCAACCCCCCCCATCTTAATGTCCTCCAGTTAAACTCTGTGAAAAACATTTGTCCTTTGGTACAGTCTTGCATCTTGAAAATTCTGTTGCTGGGGGTGAAGTGGTTAATAAGTGGATATCCTTCTCTAACCCGTTTTTATTTTCAGTATTTCTGCCTGTGAAACTAGGGGATGACCACAGTACAAAGTTTTAGCCAAAATCCTCAGCACTTCCTAGGACTGCAGGACATTTTTTGAGCAATTATTTAGTCATACAGTCATCTTTGTTACTCTGAATTAATTTATCCAAATATATGCAAATGTTGTGGTTTTTTCTTTCTTCCTTTTTTTTTTCTTCTCCTCTTTTGCTTAAGAGATGTTTTGAGGGGTGTTAGTGTGAAGTTCTCTATGTGACTTTCCCTTTCTTTCAGTGATAGTGGATTATAAACCCCAGTCAGCTGGCACCAACTTTCAGACCAAGTCTGAAAGTTTCAGAACTATCTTTCAGGCACAAAATATGAGTTTATTGAGATCATTCTCCTTCTCCCCAAATGCGTGAGTTTGTTGTGTTAGGTATTTTTAATTTTTATTTTTATTTTTTTGAGCAACCACTTAATAGACAATACGTTAAAGACACTGAAACAGTGCTAAAAATGTGATCGCGTTGAGCTTTAAATTTCCAGTGTGAACTTTGCTTCATCCAGTTGGTCAGTGGCAATCTGGCAAGGATGGTAGTTTGACAGTACAAAACAAGTCATCTTTTTGTAAAAAAATGGTGAATGGGAATGTTGATAGTCATGTTCTGGTTTATATTCTGGTTTTGGAAGCCCTTTTTGTTTTCAGGCTTATGTGAATGTGAAGTATTATCACTGCTGCAAATAACTACATATAAATAACAAAGCTGAATGCAATTGGAAGAAATCAGTCTTGAAGCTCAGATCTTGTATTTCTTGGCCTGAATTTGACTGTGTTGTTGCAAAGATATCTTTGTGTTACTGATGTGCTATGAAAGAGTGATATAAAAGCTGAGGTAGTCAATATATGAAGGTTAAAGTAATACTGAAAAGAATATTTAAAATATCTGACAGTAGTTTTTTTGAAAGTTCTGCTTTCTGCTGTCCCATGGAAGAGCCCTGCTTTTAGAGGATGGATAATTTAAAATGAAATCTGAGAAGAGACTCAAAACAGAAAAAAACCCCAAACAAACAAACAAACAAAAAAACCCACAAAAACAACAGAAAAAGACCTCCAAACCAACCAAAACAAAATCCAGGAATAGAATGATCTGCAAGGCATATTTATATTAAAAGATGAAAATGAAAAAAAAAAAATGATGGTTGCATAATATTTTCTTTCAAGACTGTCCATCGTTACACAAAAAGTGAGCGTTTCCATCCCTCTGTGGGGGCTGGATTGGTGTTCTGGGGTGGCAAGGGTCAGAAAGAGCCTGTAATTTTTTTTCTGTTAACTATTGGATTGATCTGGAGAGAGTACCCTTTACAGCATGAGATGATAGAGCAAGTGTGGAGATTCGTGTCCTTGCTTATGTGTGCTTTTGGTGAGCATGGGTGGGTTGTGTACGGGTGTTGGTACCTGGTAATTAAACATGCTCTGGTCTATGTGATGATAACAGGACAAGTTAGCCAACCCTAATATGTCCTCCTTAGTGCAAGGAGAATAGAGAATTAGGGGATGTACTTGGTGACTAGTTATCAGCTTCTTACCTCTGGGGAGAAGGCCCAGTAAGCGCTTTTCTTCAGCATTACCTGAGGTGGGAGCACGAAGGAAGCATTGAGAGCTGCTTTTCCCGCTCTCCCCTGTGATGCAGCGGGTGGTCGGCAAGCTGTGCAGCAGGCACCGGGGACCCGCGCTCCGTTTTTACCAGAGCTGTCTTTAAGATTTATGGAAGATGAGAGGTAGCGACTTTTCCTGTCTGCACAAATGGGATACTGGATTAACAGTTGAAGAGTGCAGCTCAGGGACACTTGCCTTTTGTAAATAAATACACCTTTTCTTAACATAGTATGGTCCGGCCCATGGAAAAGTAGTGTTTTGTTTTTTTTTTTAAAGCATGATTTATTAAGGAAATAATGTTCAGAGCACCTTTATATGTTTGTATCAGTCCAGCTCCTGTACCCCTACGTATGATTCTTGAACCTGTTGCCTGCTGTCCATCAACTTTGACACATGGTCAAAGTCTTAAAGACAGAAAGTTTCTGCAAGTTTCTTAAAAATATTTTTTCTGCTAGAGTGAGGAGACCCTATATGCTGCTTCACTGAGAAAGACACTGCATCAGGAGGTCAAATATAGGAATTCAGACTCCCCCAAAGAGACAGGACAGATGCCCCAGTTTCACAGATTGGATTTATTGGTATTCTCGAGACCAGAAATGTGTATTTGTAGGGCACCAGGCTCTGTTAGTTCAGTGAGTTCCTTGTTTAGGAGTGGGGATCTACAGCCCACGGAAGAGTTAATACTTACCAACTGAGTAGGTGTACAGCTCATCTTGAGTTGAAAATGAATACTTCGCCAACATAGTAATTTTTTAATGCTTTTTATGTTGATACTTTGTCATAGCTTTCAGCTGTGATCTAGAAATAAATTAACTGAACAATCTGATACTTAATAAAAATATTTTATGACAACTTGCCATGGAATATTTCTCAGCATAATGTAGGTTGAAAGGGACTTACCGAGGTCATGTAGTCCAACCTCCTACTCGAAGCACAGCTGATGTCAAAAGTAGATCAGGTTGCTCAACTTGTCTACTCAATATTTCCAAAATCTCCAGGGATGGAGATTCCACAACATCTCTGGGCAGCTTCTGGTTCTAGTGTTAAACCAATTGCCCAGTGAAACTTTTGGCCTTAAAAATGTGAGAGTTTCTTTTGACACAACTTGCGACCATTGCCTCTTGCTCTTTGTACTTTTTACCTCTGAGAGTCTGGATCATATTTCTCTGTAATCCTTCTTTATGTACCTTAAAAGACCAATTAGATGCTTTCTGACCCTGATTTTCCCTCCCCTTCTAGCTTCTACAAACCCAGTTTTCTTTAATTCTTTTCCTGTATCTCATGTCCTTCATCCCTCTGCGCATCCTAAGCGTGCTTCTGCTTGCTCCAGCATGAGAGAGGAGAACTGGACACAGTATTCCGGATGTGGCCTCACAACAGTAATCACTTTCCTTGACCTGCTGGCTACACACTTACTAATGCAGCCCAGTTGGTAGTTGGACTTGATCATTGTGAGCAGGTGCTGATAATGGATGAAGTTGGATGTTGTTCTGGTAATCTAGAAAATACTTCTACCTGCATTTAGTGTAAGCTATTCTCAACCTCATCTTTTTGCAAGGTACATTAAAATCCTGATATGCATTACTTTGTAATCAACTTTGACCAGGTAGATTAATAAGATCCAAGTGGTAATAAATGTCATTAATTCAGATGGGGTTATTTGATGAGATATCGGTAGATACCTCAGCAAGATGAGGTTTCTCACTCTCCATCAGTGCAGAGAGTTGGTTTCTGTTTCAGGAACATTTGTGACTCCACCCCTTTCTGCTGGGTGAGACCTAGTGCAGAGGCACCCTTGTGTCCCCTGCAGAAGGGACTGCACCCCAGCTTCCTCCTGGGAGGCCACTGCTCCCCTGGCCGCCTGCGTGCTGGCTGAACGAAGGGATGCCAAAAAGTGTCAGTCCCAGACCTGGCTGCCTCTTGTTGGTGATTGAAATACTGATATTTGTGTGTGTGTATCTATCTATCTATGGCTTGTAGAAAGGCTTTGATAGAAATATTATTCTATTAGATTTGGGCAGGAACGTCATCACAGTCCAGTTTTTAGTGGGGATGTGCATGTGTTTTTATTGTCTGTCTTGTTTAGCAGTACCTAAAATCACAACAACCCAAGTTTTATTAAGGGAACATCTCTTCTCTTGGAAAGTTCTTTTTGTATTTTAAGGGAATTTTCATAAAATACTGAAATACTCTGGTGATTAGAATGCAAAAGAGAGTTTTTGTTACACGGTCAAAAGTAATTTGTCTGTGTTGTGGGTATTTTTTAAGTACCAGCAACTTGCAATTAGGCTTCCAGTTTATAATATGTAATTATTTTTGCAGTTTTTCTTAAAATGAGCAGCTGTCACTGCAGTACCTTAACTTCTCACTTGTTGGGAGGGAAGGCAGTTTTCTCCTCCAAATACTGCTGATGTGTCCTGAGTAAAGCTGCAGATCAATACTCCTCAGGCTGCTTCAGTCCAGAATTTGCCCAATTTTATTGGGATTTGGATGGTGCAAAGTACCCCAAATGACATTCAGACTGACTTCTTCTGTATTGGACTTTTGAGTGCTGCATAATTGTGAAATATCTTCTTTTTAGTTACAGTAGCCCATGTGTGATGCTCTATCTGAACAAACACAAAACAAGTAATATGTTGAGGGGCTAGTGCTTACTGTTGGCACAGCTTTTTAAAAAGATGGGGAAAAAAACATGCAAAAACCACCTTGTAAGCTGCTACTGAAGGGAAGTAACTTCTGATAGTGCTGAGATACAAAACCACAAACCAATAGCACCAAGTGTGTAAGTGGAATACTGAAGTAGCCGTGGCAGAGTGGACAGGAGCAATGAGCTTGCTTTCTCTCTGCTTCTAAGTATGCATGAATGATCTTGTTCACTGATAAATTTATTTTCTCTTAGACTGAAAACTGAACTATTCTGAAAATTTATGCCATTTGAATAAATGAAATAAGCTGGAAAAAAAATAAAAAGCACTCAGTAATTATCTGTATCTTGTATTTTTCAGTTTTTTGTTTGTTTTTCTGAAGCTGATTTTAGGAGGAGTATTTGGGATACAAGTCAAATTAGAACCTCATTGGACAAAGGAGTATACCATATTGGGGTATTTCTTAATACTGTTATCACTCACAGCTCCCTGGTAGTGCTCTTCCTTCTTTCTAGGGAAAGGGGAATGTCTCTTGCACACATTCACAGTGTCTGCTTTGCTGCTAGGATGATGATGGTGGTTGGTTTCCAGGCTTTGGAGTAACACTGGCATGTAACTGACCTGAGGTTGCTGTCTTGGTGCCTTTCTGTTGTCTCTTGAGAAGCCATAAGCCCAGGAGGCGGAAGTCAACACTGCACCAGCTCCTGTGTGGAGGTTTAGCTTGCATGACAGTTGGGCCTAGACACTTAAGCTGTGGTTTCCATGACTGACTTGTGCTGATCGCAGGCTGTGCTGCTTCTGAAGGGGCAGCCTTTCCTTCCGTGCTCCGGGTCATGTCATTCCTTCTTCCACTCGTGCTGATGCTTACATCACTTTAGTTAGCCTTGTTGGAAAACTGATTTAGCTGAAAAGTTACTTCATAAAAGTAAAAATTAAAGGTCATAAGTTGATGTGACTGACACAAAACCCCATGAGTGCTAGTGCTGGCACAGGAAGGGAATAGGAATACTCAGGTAAAGACTTATTTCTGCTTTGACTTTGAGCTGCTTCAGTTCTGAATTGGTACAAAGAAAGCCATTGCTCCAACCCAAAAACTGAGAAAGGGGCAGGGTTCTCAGGCACAAAAGGGAGAGTGAACCACAACCACTCCTTTTAATTCACCAAGCCTGTAGGTTGTCTCAGATGTTGTTGAGCTCTTATTATTTTGCCCTGAAATTGATTCTTGCAGGAATTGTCTTTATAGATAGAGAAGAAACATAGTGATATTTAATATCATAATGTCCTGTCAAAAGCAATGGGTGCTTTTGTAACGAGGCATTTATTTTGTGTGGAGAACCTGTAACCCTCTGAAATGGGGAGGATAAGTGGGAAGGCAAGGAGTAAGATGTAAGAGTTGTCTGTTCTATGAAGACCAGTTTGCACTGAAGTGGCACAGAGGAGGCATATATGATGATTTGAAGTCACAGTGCTGCACAGCTAAGGTACAGAAAAAAATACACATGAGAAGAGATTGAGAGAAGTGATTTTTTTTTTCAAACAACTAAAATTGATCAAAACACCGTGAAGCTAAATGACATCTTTAGCCAAACAATACAGGACCTTGGGTGAAATAGCTTATGTTTTTTCTAATACTAACATTAAGATGTAGTTCTAGAATCGCTGCTGTTCATAGTTCTGCTTAGTAGGTGCCAACAAAACACAAATCATCTGGTCTGCCACACCCGGGATTATGAACTGAGTTTCTGGCCAAAGTAATTTATTTAACAGACTCCATTTTGCATGACTAGCTATTTGTTTTCAAAATATTAGGAGTGATCTAAGGAATTAAACTGTTAAGTCTTTCTTATGTGCATAGTAAATAGTTTAAATTTGTAATGCCTTGGAACTGTCATTGGATTCTACTTTTCAAATTCTGAAAAATAAGTTTGTACTTCTGTAACCTATTAGAATTCTTTGAGTAGATATATGAAAACAAATCCCCTACAGGAGGTTACAAACGTGCCTTAAGAATTTGCAGTGTGAAGGGCAATAACCTGTGCTAGATCAGAAACTGCCAGAGAGTAAAATCACTTATGAGTAATTATTCACTTTTGTCATGGGAGGAAAGAGTTGGCACAATTGTGCCAGGAACCTTTAGTGTTAGGACTGATATTGGATGATATGAGAGAGATGGCTGAAAAAGCAGGTGGTAAAGGTGAAGATAATGCAGTTACGTACCAACCCAGTAAGCTTCAGAGGTTGACTGAAAGAAAGCATGAGAGGGCAGTCTGCAGTAATTACTTGTACACTTTGCTATGGACTTGTGATAAAATAAAGGGCATTGATTTAGAAATTATATTTATTTTTCTCCTCTTGTTGGAAAAGAACAAAATAAACTTTATAAGAAATAGAAACAAAATAGTTTGTCTAGGTATCTTCCATAATAAAATATCTTCTATAATAAAACCAAAACAAAGCCATAGCAATGATCATTTGGTGACCAGCTTTTCTGTGCGGTAGGAGTTAGTCTGTAAAATGATGTTTAATGGAGAAAAGTAGAAGTCTGTTAAGATGCCCTTGTTTCTGTAGTATTTTTCCTGAATACACAGGAGAATTCAGGGAGATGTTCTGTTATTGAGAACCTCTTCTAGCGAAAGCTAATAAAACGAAATGAAAACTCTGAGCAATATATGGGTTGTCTTTTCATAAACTGAGGTTTGTTAAAACAAGGCAAATGTATCTTAATATGAATAGGCATCAATTCCTTTTAGAACAAGATGCTGATTCTCTAAGCGCTAATAAAAAAGGTCCCAGTTGGGGACAAAAAGTATATTCAGCAGTACAAAAGTGATACATTACTGCATGTCCTCAAACCTGAAACTGGCTACTTTTATAATACACTGTAGCTGCTCTCTGCATTTTAATCACCTAGACTCAGAAAGTAGTTATTCTGAAGAATATCAAAGGGTTAATATCCAATTATGTATACAAAAAAAACCCCTGAACGAACAAAAACCCCAAACAGTCCCTTCCACAAATCTTCACCCATACCACCACCTTCCCCTGCTCCCCAAAATTGTAGCGAACAGTCTGCTACGGTACTTCTGGTTGTGACTGTATCATAATACTGTGTTATTTTACTTACAGCAGTCTTAAAAATAAGTTTAAGCTATTTACATCGTAACTTGATAAATGTCAGCATGTTGTAGAAATGTCCATGATTGAGCTAAATGTAGACTGAATGAAAAGATGAAAGATCTTCACAGATCAGCTTGTTTGCTGGGAATTATTTTTGCTGTGCCTCTCCTGGTTGCAAGCAGAATTATTCAATATTTCAGAAAGATTCTTGTCCCTGGATATGCCCTTGAAATCTTGTTTCCACAGCAACGTAAAGCTACCGATAAAACATCCCTTTTAAACTTCAAATCAGTCTGTTATTTAGAGTTGTAATTAGGATGTTTGCCGGTAGCATTGTGTATTTTTATGCGTATGTATGCATATGCTGAGAGCAGCCTGTGAAACATCCATAAGTTGAATAATCCTAAAAGTGTTGGAAGAGTATCCCATGATGGGGTAAGCCTTCAGGCAGCATGGCAGAGGAGTGTACTGAGGATGGGGTGCCATCAGAGTAGGCAGTTGTTTTTCAATGGTTATATGAAGAAACAGCCCCCTGTGGGATGTAACTATTGCCAGGAGCTGGCTCCTTTCCTCCCAGCAGCTGCAGCATGCTCTTACTTGTTCCAGTTCTGCTCCAAAATGAAACATGTGAAGAATAGAAATGGATGGAAGAGCATGCAGCAGCCATTGTGGAGAAAAGGAGCCAAGCTTTGCACTTGTCCCAATCTGTCTGGTGAAAAGCTTTCCTTGAGGAGGAATCATAGAATCGTTCTGGTTGGAAGAGACCTTCCAGATCAAGTCCAACCATTAACCCAGCACTGCCAGGTCACCATTAAACCGTGTCCCTCAGTGTCACTTCTACACTTCTTTTAATTCCCTCTGGGCATGGGGACTCCACCACTTCCCTGGGCAGCCTATTCCAGGGTTTCACAACCCCTTCTGTGAAGAATTTTTTTCTAATATCTAATCTAAACTTCCTCTGGCATAGTTTGAGGCCATTTCCTCTTGTCCTATCACTTGCTACACGGGTGAACAGACCACCCTCCACCACACTACAGCCTCCTGTCAGGCAGTTGTAGTAAGTGATTAGGTCTCCCCTGAGCCTCCTTTTCTCCAGGCTAAACAACCCCAGTTCCCTCAGACTTGTGCTCTAGACCCTGCTCCAACTTCATTGCCCTTATTTGGACATGCTCCAGCTCCTCAATGTCCTTGTAGTGAGAACACCAAACACTCTATTCAAGGTACAGCCTCACCAGCACACTGCACAGGGTCATGATCCCTGCCCTAGTCCTGCTGGCCACACTAGTTCTGACACAAGCCAGGATACTGTTGGCTGCCTTGGCCACCTGGGCGCATACTGCCACATATTCAGTTGGCTGTTGACCACCACCCCCAGGTCCTTTTCTGCCAGGCAGCTTTCCAGACACTCTTCCTGAAGCCTATAGCATTGCATGGGGTTGTTGCGCAAGTAATGGACTTGGCAAAAAAACTTTTTGCCTTGTTGAACCTCATCCCATTGGCCTTGGCACATTGATCCAGCCTGGCCAGATCCCTCTGTAGAGCCTCCCTACCTTCAAGCAGATCAACACACCTGCCTAACCTGGTATTGTCTGCAAACTCGCTGATGATGCTCTCGATCCCCTTGTCCAGATCATTGATAAAGATATTAAAGAGAACTGGCCCCAATACCGAGCCTTGGGGAACACCACTTGTGACTGTCTGCCAGCTGGATTTAACACCATTTATCACCACTTTCTGGGCCTGGCCATCCAGGCAGTTTCTTATCCAGCAAAGCATGCATCCATCAAAGCCATGAGCACCCAGTTTCTCCAGGAGAATGCTGTGGGGAAACAATGTCAAAAGCTTTACTAAAGTCCAGGTAGACAACATCCACAGCCTTTCCCATATCCACTAAGCAGGTCACCTTGTTGTAGAAGGAGATCAGGTTAGTCAAGCAGGACCCGCCTTTCATAAACCCTTGATGACTTGGCCTGATCACCTGGTTGTCCTGTATGTGCCTCGTGATGACACTCGGGATGATCTGCTTCATGACCTTCCCTGGCACCGAGGTCAGACTGACAGACCTGTAGTTCCCCTGATCCTCCTTCTGGCCCTTCTCATAGATGGGTGTCACTTTTGCTAACCACCTTGGGTAGCCAGGACTGCTGATAAATGATGGAAAGTGGCTTGGTGATCACTTTCACCAGCTCTCTCAGTACCCTTGTGTGATCCCATCTGGCCCGATAGCCTGTTGTGTGTCTAAGTGGTGTAGTAGGTCACCGACCATTTCCTCCTGGATTATGGGGGCCTCATTCTGCTCCTCATTCCCATCTTCCAGCTCAGGGGGCTGGGCACTCAGAGGACAACTGGTTTTACTTTTAAAGACTGAGGGAAAGAAGGCATTCAGTACCTCAGCCTATTCCTCATCCTTGGTCACTGTGTTTCCCTCTGCATCCAATACAGGATGGATATTCTCCTTAGTCCTCCTTTTGCTGTTAATGTATTTATAGAAACATTTCTTATTGTCTTTTATGTCAGTAGCCAGATAAGTTTTTGTTGGGCTTTGGTCTTTCTAGTTTTCTCCCTGCATAGCCTTACAGAATCTTTGTACTCTTCCCGAGTTGCCTGCCCCTTCTTCCATAGGCTGTAAACTTTCCTCTTCTTCCTGAGTTCCTGCCAAAGCTCTCCCTTCAGCCAGGCCAGTTGTCTTCCCTACCAGTTCATCTTATGGCACACTGGGATGGCTGCTCCTACACCTTAAAGACTTTCCTCTTCAGGAATGTCCAGCCTTCCTGGACTCCTTTGCCCTTCAGGACAGCTGTCCAGAGGACTCTGTCAGCTAGTCACCTAAAGAGGTCAAAGTCTCCCCTCTGGAAGTCCAAGGTGGTAGTTTTACTGACCCCTATCCTTACTTCCCCTAGAATTGAAAACTCTTGTCATTTCATGATCACTTATGCCCAAGACAGCCTCCAACCATCCCATTATGCACAAGTCCTCTGTTTGTGAACAGGTCTAGCAGGGAGCCTTCCCTAGCTGGCTCTCTTATCAGTTGTGTCTAGAAATTATCTTCCACACACTCCAAGAACCTCCTAGACTGTTTCCTCTGCTGTTTCGTGTTTCCAGCAGACATCTGGTAAGTTGAAGTACCCTGCAAGAACAACTGATTGTGAGACTTCTCCCAGCTGGTTGTGGAGTATTTTGTCTGCTTCTTGATCTTGGTTGGGCAGTCTGTAACAGACTCCCACTGTGATATTTGCCTTGTTGGCCTTCCCCCTATTTCTTACCCACAGGCACTCATCCATAGGGTTGAGCATAACATCACCATCGTTATACTCGGGACAATCAAAGCACTCCCTAACATCCAGGGCCACTCCACTGCCTTTCCTTCCTGACCTGTCCCTTCTGAAGGAGGTAATGGGAGAAGGGCTGCATGTCAGAGGTTATCGGAGCACTACATACGCTGTTCTCTGAGGGCTACTCAGATACTGCCCTGCACTTTCTGGGCATTGTTTGGAAGCAGCACCACCCTGGACTGCTTTTTAAAAACGAATTTGGTACTGGAGCAGTAGAAGGGTAAAATACTGGCTTTAAAAGTTGTGTGGTGCAACTTCTTGTGTTATAAATGCTCATTTGTTTATTTTGTACAGCTGTGCAAGATGTTTTACTTGTAAATATATAACAAAGTTTTTACTAAGATACTTCATGCTAGGAATGATAACCTGTACTGCCAGGGCTTGTATTGATTTACATGTGGTGTCTTAAAAATATCTCAGTAATGGTGCTGTTGCAGGTTGTCACAGGATAGTAACCACAGCTGGAAATAGGAATAATGTTGTGTATACTGCAGTTGGGCAATTGCAAAATCTATATTTAAATTTATCACATTACAGATAAATAGCGCTCACAGCTGAATGGTTGCATCAGCTTGTAAAGTTGGGGTGGAAATAAATCCTTCCTTCTGAATATTTGAAGTGTCAGTAACTACATTAATCACAATGTGAATGACAGACTGTTGAAGGGATAGTTCTATGTGCAGTGATTGGTACGTGTGGTTAATGGTTAGAAATGAAAAGCTATAAATTAGCACTCTAAAAGTTATTAGTATGTGAATTGTTATTCTCACTTTACAGATTTTTATCTTTTCTGGAAAAAAAGTCCAGATAATAGAAGGTCCTTGCCTTTAGGAGGAGTCCCAGTTAACTCCTTCACTGAAAATATAAACAGTTGTGAGATTTCATAGAAGCCTAGCCAGCTAGGTTAGACTGTGCACACTGGGACAGCACTTCCAGAGTGCAAATAATCAAATTGAGGAGGCACTGGGTGGTGGATGGGAGGTGCATGTGGAGTGATTCCTCTGTGGACTGTAGGGGGAGCACAGGTTTATTAGTCATAAAATTAGATCTCTAATTCTAGATGAGGCTAAGCAAGATGAATCCTACCTTAAGTGATAAGCCGCTATATTAACTGCAGGGAGTTAATGCATTGAGGGTTTGGATTTGCACTTTTTATAGTTCTTTCATTTGCAAACACAGATGCTGTATGAGCAGTGCTTTTCTTTAGCAGAGTTCTGGAGGGTAGCGGGTAAATCTGGCATTGATGGCAGGTGGCAGTTGGATGCAGATTGTGAGGAATGGGGAAGGCTTTGGGAAATGGCTGTGTGACCTACGAAGGACCTGATTGTGTTAGTTTGCAGCCTTTGCTAGGTAGTGGAATAGATATTGCTGTGTGGTTTCATATGGTAGCATATGTGCATGAGAGTCACTTCTACTGACGCTCGGTCTAATATGTAGCTTTTACATCACGTGTCAAATTGAAAAAGCACTATTTTTTTAAAGGGCTCACAGAATTTACTCAAAGCTGTATTTGCTTTGAGGGCTGTGACTTTGAGAACATGAAATGACATAAACTTTATAATACAGATTTTCTGTGTGCCTCTATTATGCATAACACTCAAAACATTATGCATAAGCCAGTGTATCTAACTGTGTGATTAGCTCATAGGAATCGAGAGAATCTTTCATACATTTAATCAAGTTACAGAAAAGCTCATATATCAGAAAGTGTGACAACAAAAATAAATTCAGTGTCCCTTTTAATGTTTCAACTAGGTGGTATTTTGGTTTTGCTGCCCTTAGCTGAGGCTTTGCAGTGGCAACAGCAATGCATGCACAGCTACATTAGTGTGGTGAGATCTGATAGGAACAGAAATATGATTGTATGCAGAATGTACACTGGAGAGGAAATTAATTGCATCTTTATTGCAGATAGTCAGCTTTTTTCCCACCAAATCATGTGTTTTATAGGTGACCCATCTGAAAGCAAAACTACCCATACTTTTTAAAAAGACCGGTATAAACCTTTTGCAAAGAAAATGCTTCAAGAACTAGGAGTGAAACAGTTACAAGAGAGGAAATCTTGGTGTATTTAAATCATGGATTCAAGTTCACTCAATCTGTACAAGGAAAGTACATACTTCTAATCAATAACCAGCCTTTGATTTAAATAATTTGTAGATTTATCAAATCTTGTGATAGATTAGAAGCTTTTACTTAAGTGGCATCAACTGGTAAATATTAGTGTTTTGTCTTTTTCTACTTTGCGTAGCTGTTGCTGTCAAGTACTTTGAAATAAAGTAAGATTCTGCATAGTGGGAGAAAAAATATGCTTAATTCAGTAAAAAGAAGGAGATGGAAGGATTGTTTATATATGTTCCATAGGATTCTTTAATTTCTTTCCCAAATACAGGTTGTTCATGCTTCAGAATTATTTCTAGTTTGTTCTCTGCTTGTGACTTGCCTTTCTGGTACATATACTGCAGTAAAGACTGCAGGTGATTAACTGATTAGCTAAGAATATTACTGCAGACTAAGTGCTCTTGAAGGCTATGCCAAGTTCCACTTATGACACTTTGTTATTATCTATTTTGGGACTTATGAACTGCTAATGTGTTATCTATACATATGTAATAGCAACAGTTGTAATAAATACTTGCTTAGCATGTGGAGTTTCAAAGCACCCTGGTAAGCATTTGAGTTCAGTGTTTCTAGAGGCAAATAAATTGTGCAGTCTGTGGTTATAGACAGGAGCTACAGATGCAGACAGGTCCAAGTGATTCTGTGCAATCATGCAAAAAGGGATGCCACTACTTATGCGTGAGCTGTAATGAAGATCTTACAGGCAGCACAAATTTTATGTCATTTTTAATAATGAAAGTGAGGAATGTTAACCACTTCTGCATGCAGTGGTAACAGTACTCAGACACCTTGTTGCACCATAAATCTACTTAGTGGTAGAAGCAGCTTTTAGGTCTCCTTTTCTAATTGGATTTTTATATTTCTTTCTGCTTTATGTGATCACCAGATACCTGGACACGTCAGCAGAGTAAGGCCAATTAAAAGAGTTTCAAAAAATGCTCTAGGACTCAATTACAGAAGATTGCTGGAATGTAAAGCCTGCTTAGCTAGTATGTTCATTTTTTTCTATGAAATAGTTGAGGCTAACAGAAATGTTAAATCGTAGACATGATTATATTTCAATGTCCAAACAATGCTGTACTGACCAAAACGAAATTTGAAAGAAACAAGAATCATATACACATATTTAAATTTCTAACTAATAAAATTACCATATATTTTTAATACAAAGAGAAGTTGTTGTAAGGTGATGCTTTGTCATTCATATAAGCAAGACCATGGAAAACATCCTAAATTTTGTAAGGATTCATAAATTTTTTCCTAAATAATAACCTGAGTCCAAATGTTAGATAATTATATGTGTTTTACTGAGCCTTTTTATTAGGCTCAGGCTGTGACAGTCTTCATAAAAGCATAGGCATTTTGAACAGAAATACTGAGACTGCCTTACTGGTATAGCTGGGAATGCTGTTCTAAGCTTCTGGAAGGGTAGTCCTGTAAACACAGGAGCCAGTGTGTTAATATGGGTCCCAACCACACTCTTACCCTGCTGTACTGCTGCTTGCTTTCACTTCATGTGTGTAGTTGGATGCAGTCTTACTCTTCTTGAACTCTTATCTTTGGAAATGAACTTGGAAAGGTGTTTTCATAAATTCTTTGTCCCTTTTTTTTCTTCCACATCTGTTCTTTGTGGAGGTGCTGACAGTGTAGTTTGATGGAGGAGTAAAAGGCCGTGACAATTGGGGTTACTTGGAGGAGTTAGACATAGGATGTGGAATTCTGCTGCTTGAAGGAAGATTTGAGGGCTTTTCTGCGCCCAAAAGTTAATGGGTTAGCTCAAGAGGAACTTTCTCTCCAACTGCTTCCTGATTGCAGCCTACAGAAGAAGGCTCAAACTTGTTTCTTCCACAGACTGATAAAGATGACAAATACTTCTTTCTTTGTTCAGGTACCTGATAATCAGCAGACTCTTAAGTCAGTTGGAAAGCTAATGACTTGTAGGTACCCAAATAGGCTGGTGATAGAACAACAGTATTTTTTTCTGCTTATCACACTAAAAGAGATGTGATGCTGTTGTCTTTCTCCATTTGATAAAAATAAATGTAAACCAAATGCACTACCCCTTTATTCAATTAATTTAATATTCTTGCTTTCTGAATTAATTTAATATTCCTTATAATTAATGCTATTGATTCTCTTCTAGTTCTGCCTACGATAACGTCAACAAAGTTCGAGTTGCTATAAAGAAAATCAGTCCTTTTGAACATCAGACGTACTGCCAGAGAACTCTGAGAGAGATTAAGATCCTCCTGCGCTTCAGGCATGAGAATATTATTGGAATAAATGATATTATCAGAGCTCCAACAATTGAACAAATGAAAGACGTGTATCCTTTCATAGTTTTAAGTTATTCTGCACAATTAGTGGTGGTTGCCACCTTCTCTGTTTTGATTATTTCTTTTTTTTTCATCCTCTTCCTTACTAAATTTTAATAAATCTTTTGTAAATTGAAAGGGTAGTGCATAGTGTCTGATCAGTTTATAGATACATAGATTTGATATGTAGGTGAACACTAGTTTTCTTTGTTCTTTTTCAGGAAAAGAAAACAAAAAAAGTGTTAATTTCTGTCTTCCAAGGCAAAGAATTCAACACTGTAGAGGTGATTTAGTTTAGTCACTTAATCCTAAAACTCTATTTGCTCTTAATGGAGCTGCTGTTAGAACTGATTGCTTTGAGGAGAAAATAAAATGGCCGTACTCTGCTCTAACTGTCTACAATTTTCTTAAAGAATAGAATGGATACCTCTTGGGGGAGAGGGGGGAAGCGAAATACAACCCTCAGCTTCACCGTGCATGCTGCATGTAATATGATGTCCTAGCTGTGTGATCCAGTCTGAATACCCAGAGGAGAGGATGGGAATGCCCAACTGGAATGGCAGTAGTGTGTTTTCTCAAAGTCCTGTTTCAGTGAAAAGTGATCATGGAACTACACCCAAAGGGTTTTGCAGCCAAACTGAATTGAAGACAATTTTACTTAACTCATTCCTGCCAAAGCAGATTAAAAAAAAAAAAAGTACCTTTTCTTTATGTTCATTCCAATTTTAGAAAAAATATTAGATTTATTTTGGTAACCAAAGGACTGTTGTGTTCCATGTAGCATAACAAATATAAAGAACAACAGCTGAATTTTTGAAGTGGAGAGGTGGCAGAGAAGATTGGTCAGAAATGATCAGATCCTCTACCTTCATGCTTTTGTGCAACTGGAAGCAAGTATCTCAGAAGGTTATTATTAATTAAAATAAAAATATTTAAGAAGTCTTTATTTCTTGGCAAGCAAGATAGGAATCTGATCATACTATGATTCCAATAAGAAATTACACTCTAATAGAAAGAAATAGAGGCTTATGATCATTAACCTGGGAGCACCACATGACAGTGCCTCTTAATTCTGTAAAGGGCCACATCATGTAACAGGGCTGATTTGATTTAAAACTTGTAAAGCAAGAAGCAGCCACATAGCTTCATAACTGTCAGAAGAGGATGAGAGAAAAATCATTAGTTTCATTGGGTACTGTATGTTGATATCTAACATGACACCACGTTTGTTTTGCTGCCTTACATCTGATGCCTTACAGATACATTGTGCAAGATCTTATGGAGACAGATCTTTACAAGCTTTTAAAGACTCAACACCTCAGCAACGACCACATTTGTTATTTCCTCTACCAGATTCTGAGAGGGTTAAAATATATCCATTCAGCCAACGTGCTTCATCGTGACCTCAAACCTTCGAATTTGCTGCTTAACACCACTTGTGATCTCAAGGTTAGTTGAAATTACAAATTTTGCTCCCATGGTCTTTGTAAACAACCTGCTATAACCATGGTTTTGTTAGTGGGGATTAATGTGATTTTTAGCCTGGAAAGATTACCAAAAAATTATTGGTTTTGGTTTAAGAGCTCACTGTTTACACTGTTTTAATGAGTGCATCAATCTTTCCATCTGGAGGCTGACTGGACCTGACTTGAATGCTTCCAGGGATGGAGCATCCACAACTTTTCTGGGCCATTAAAGCCATTACCCCATGTCCTATCACTATCTGCCTTTCTAAAAAGTCCCTCCCCAGCTTTTCTGTAGCCCCCTTTAGGGGCCCTGGAGCCGAATGCACTACTCAAAGCAAGTAAGAGAGAAAGCTTGATGAAAATACTTACTCTGGATTGTTTACCTAGAGAGTAAACTCAAACCTGCATATATTTGAAGTCTTGGTTTCTCTGTTTAAACTGTTAATTGTTCATTGTTGGAAAAGGACTCCAAATCATCAGGCAACTAAAATGGCATGTGAAATTCAGTGCTGATTAAATGCACAGCAATTACTTGTTGCTAATTTACATTTTCAGCACTGGGCTCTCTACTAGTTAATACTACAGAAGGGTGAACTTAGAGCTGTTATGATTCTTGGAAAATGTCAGCTCAGTGCTTAGTGGGATTCAGTAAAGTGTGAAAAATAGAACAGGAATAGAGAATAAACCAGAAAATATGCCATTCTATAACTCCGTTATTTTTCAGTTGTCAGGTCTGTGTAATCAGAGTTATCACACTTCTCAGGGTCACAGGGTGTCAGGCGTTGGAAGGGACCTTGGAGATCTTCAAGTCCAACCCCCCTGCCAGAGCAGGACCATCTAATCTAGCACAGGTCACACAGGAACTCATCCCTGTGGGTTTTGAAATTCTCCAGAGAAGGAGACTCCACAGCCTCACCGGGGAGCCTGTTCTCCCTGTGATATCATTTTAAAATGAGGAGACCAGGACTTCAAAGTACTTTTTTCTATATCAGGATGAAGTGTTTAGCCTAGGTCCTCCTCTACTGAAAGATGCTGCTTGAGGAGAATGAAGAATGCAATAGAATTTGATAAAATTGTTAGTGGCATAGGGAGGGTGAATAAAGACAGTTGTTCACTGCCTTTGCCTATCAAGAAGGCTGGCAGGGGAATGAAAGGAGCAGGTATTGTGCTCAGAGTGAAAGGACATAGTAGTGGCATCATTAAGTTGTGGAATTTGGCACACACAGCAGTGCAAGTATTACAGATAATGTGACTTAAAATATCCAAACAAACGCCAAGTTAGTAGAAGAAAAAGCTATTGAATGCTACCTTTGGTTTAGAGTCCCTTGGTGGCAAAACCCATGGAAGATGAGAGAGACCATCAGGGAAGCATTGCAAAATGTTTCCTTTTACACTGTGTGTTATATATTTGCTTTGGCCCCTAATGGAGTGAGTTTACAGAGCTTACATGACTTGTATCTGACATGGTACAAGTGTGTTTGGTGCATACTCTGGTTGCACTAATTATACTTTGGTTTTGTACTAGCTCTGGCTTTCTCATTTAAAAAATAAAAAAAGGGGGGGGTGGGGGAGATGCAAAATAAAAATACCCTCTTCAAAATGTGAACCAGTCTCTGGCTGTACCGGTTTGTCACAATTCCAGTAAAAGTCCTTGCTGTTCATATGCTGGTCCATTCTAAATCCTGGCTGCACGATCAGTTTGCTTTACATTCCCACCGCTACATGTCAGCTTTTCCTGATGCACAGCGCTGCCGGACTAGTCACCTCTCACTTGCTGCAGGATTTCAGCAGCTGGTGTTACATCAGATCCTATCAAGGCATTAACCCCTTCACAAAAGAAGTGGAGTAAAATCTACGATGACTGTGCAATAGAAGCAGTAAAGAACAGTTTGAGTGTAGCTCTGTGTTATGGGCAATTAAAGGCAAAAAAAAAAAAAGGGGCAATGTTTTACCACAAGGAAGATGGTCATGAAAAAGAAGGTAAAGTCACTGGATGGCAAAATAATACAGTATGACCTTGGCAAGTACTGTTACAATTGCCTTACGATTTTAAAGCCAGCATGCCACTGCAGTATGTGCTTCCCAGTGCAGAATATGGTCATCTGTATGACAGAGTGTAGGCTTTTTCATAACCTAAAGGGAACTTTGGTGTTGTATTAATACCACATCTAAAGTTGAAACAACAGAATAGAAGAGAGAACTAGGACATGTTAGGCCTTGTCTTATGAATGCTGAACTAGTACTAACTTGTTTCTTTTAGGGCTGTTCCGCAAGTCTGCGTGTCAGTTACGTACACGTGCATGCTTGCAATGTTGATCATTGCACAGAACTCAAAACACGGTATGCCGTGAACATGAACAACTTAAAAATCACACTTTTGTAAGAAGGAAAATAGAAAATTGTTTATCTTTGGTGCAAATGCTGTTAGCTGCTTTTTTAAATGGTGTTATGAGAGAGAACTGTTGATCTCTCCGGGAGCTCAGTCTTACAGGTTGTAACAAGAGCTCCTTCTCTTCTCTTCTCTCTTAAACATGATCTTAAACTCTGGATCATAGATTCCATTTCCAGGAAAGAAATGTACGAGTCTCTGTTGGCACAATTTCTCTGTGAACCCTAGAGCTTGTCCTAAGCAGCTGAAAGATTCAGGGCAGAAGTGCAGAACCTAAAGCTATTTTGATTTTCTTAGGCTATGCTACAGACTTAAGTAAGACTTCAGATATGATCTATCAATTAGTGAATGAAAGTTTTTGAAAGTACCTCATTTGACTTCACTGTCTCTTGTTCTGTATTGTCAGTGAAAGATTAGATTGGAAAGTCCATGAAAACTGCTACCTTGGAACCTCTCTCCACTGAGAGTCCTGGGTCATAAAGATACTTGTCTTCTCTTATGCAACCTGGTGTCTTTCCTATGAATGGGATTAATGAATACGGACATGCTACACGCAGGAATATATCCTAAAATAGTTTATTTTTATTTATTAGTTAATTTTTAGAAGTATTTTCACTTCTATCTGCATCCAGCAATTTGACCTGTTTTCATTTCTGAAAATGAAATAAGTTACATAAAACCCCTCACAACCATATAATTTTCCTAGGCCAGTGGCATTAATGTTTCAGAAAATGAGGTCAAAGTGGTTTTTTTACACAGGTTCTCAACTAGAATATTGCAGTGTCTTCAGTGCACCAGTTTACCCTGGCTGAGAATCTACTCCCTTGACTTGGTTAAAACATTGACACACTATATCAATGTTATTTATAAGTTGTGCTTTTCCATTTACAAAGTTAATACTCACAAGTATTAGACATCCAAGAATTGTTAGATACATTGACAGATTTGAAAGGAAGGTGATGAGAGAGGCGCTTTTTGAGGAATACCACAAGTTTTGTTTGTTTCAGGGTTTTAATAATTTAGAGATACAACTGTTTCAACTACCATCTTATCATTACAAACAAAATTTAATGACAGCCTCTCCTTTTTCACCAATATATACTTACACACAGACTACTCAGTGATACATCTTCAGATACTTTGGTGTATTAGTAGCACTGTTGGGTTTCAGTTGTTTAGGAAATGGTCAAATGTACACAATCCTTATAAATCCTCCCATCTTGCTTGATAGCTTTGTCCACTTTTAAGCCATCTCTGTTTAAAAAAATAATAAAAAATAAAAGCATACCTGATACTGATTACAAGAAGTGGAAGATAAATACATAAATAGGATGCTGGCATTTTATTTATTGATTTAGTTAGTGGGGAATTCATTCCTTCTTAGTAGCATCTCTTCTGTCTTTCCAAGGCATGACGCACTGACTGACGTACCTGGGTCTTTCATTATGCAGATTTTTATCTCTGCTATAACTTAGTCAAAATGCCAAGGAAATTTTGCCTGTCATTACGATGCTCTCGCATATTCTATCTTCTTTTGTTTTAGTTCTGATTGAGAAGTCTACCTTCTGGTGCTTTGTACCGATTATTATTTGAGCAGTAATAGTGGACTGGCTCCCCCCTGCCCCCCAAAATACAGTCGCTGCTTTGTTAAATGTGTTCTGTTGCCACAGGGCAAGAACTGTGTGCTCTCACCAGGGCACAGTCAGCCTCTGTGCTTCATCCCTTGCACCCGGGGCTGGGGCAGACTGCTGGCTGCTCCATGAGCTCTGTTACTGTGCCCTGCTAATGCTGCTGCTCAGCTCTGCAGCCGGTGAGAACACCGCTAAGGGCCAGAAGCCTCTCTTGCAGATTCAGCCCCAATGCTTTTCTCTCACTAATGGCTTAACCTGTTTCTGCTCGAGTCAGCAGTGCCTTTTTCTCATTTTAATGAGATCTCTTTGTCATTAATCTTTCTTCCTATCCCATGTGAGTTTTTCTACTGGTTAAGAGATTCACAGACACTTTCTGTAATTCAGTTATTTCTCCTCACCTTAGACCGGAGAGTGTCTTTCTTCTTTTATCTTAAATCATAGGACTTGGCTTATATGTAACACTGTGATTCTGCACAAGTCTCCTTGCCTATTGTCTTATCCAGCTTTTTTTGAGATTAAGGGGAAGAGATCACAACAACTTGGTCTGCCCACATAATTGTTTTTTGAAGTCCATAAAGCTGTCCTCTGGTTTCTTTGCTTCTGTCTTTGCAGGAGAGACTTATTTTTATTTGTGCTGATTCTCTTTATGTAAGCCGCTAATTGCACACAAGGCAGCTGCTCTGTTGCCATAGCCTGGGAAAACCTTGACATGCTTTAAAGGGTTCTTTTTGGTCTGTTTTCTAAGGATTCAGGATTAAGTGGGGTTTTTTTGGTTTGTTTTTGTGTTTTTAATATGCAGCTGAAGTCAGAGGTGTCATCCTGTGCAGCCTGTCTTACGAATTTCATCACTGCCTTTTCTTCAGTCCCTCTGTTTAACAGTCAGCTACTGAATCTTATCTTTCAGATGTAGCTTTTAGTCAGCTGAATCCCTTCTTCTCTAACTGATCCATCAGTTGTTTCACAGGCTGTCCCTGATAATGGAGTAGGTTGTCAGGGTACAGTGAGGCTTCTGCAGTTCTGATTAGGATTATTCATTACAGTCTTTTTTGGCTACAACATATTATTACTTCACATTTTTCATATAATCAGTGTACACAATTAACCAGCAAAGAGTAAACTATTATAAAATGCATGGATCAGAGGACTCTCCTGTTTGCCACTCTTATATTTGATGCCTTGTTCTTCTGAGAGTACGTACTCCTTCATGCAAATAAACTTGTGGTGGAAGTTGATCATTGTCATAAACTGACATTTCTTTGGCAGCAGCAGAAGGACATGAATGTTTCTAATGTGCCACTCAACACACTTGCCATTTACCTATTGAAAGGTAAGAAAGGAGCAGCAGCTGTACTCTACAACACTGTCTGTCTTCACATTTTCAATTTTCTTACTTTCTTTCTGGAGAGAGGACACTAAATAGCTCTGAAAGCCACAGAGCCTCCTTACCTGAGTAGAGATAAAAATGCTGCTGCTTTTTTTGCTGAACTGACTAGTCTAGATCAGAGTTTATTTTTCATGGTTAGATAAAACTGTTTTCTTGATACAGGGCTGAGAATTGTTTTCTTGTGTTGTTTGTTGTTGAGGCTTGTTTTTTTTCTTTTACGCTCATGCTTCCTTAGGCAACCTGTAAGCTGTCCAGCCCACCATTATCTCATGATTGGATAGGAAGCTTCTTGTGCAAAGATGCAGTTAGGATGGCGGCTTTTGTAAAAACGGGCATTGAACTTTGCTACAAATGTGTTGGTTGGTAATGTTGTTTTCTGGAAATCTCAATAACTTTTCTTTTTCTGGTAAACTTCTACTAACAGGTTGGAGCAGTGTATCTTCCCAGCTATATGGCAGAGGAGGTATTCAGCAAGCCCATAGTGAAAAAGAAATTTGGCACCAGGAACATGTTTTCTCCCCAGACCCTTTAATCTTTCTAGCCCCTGCTTGGCCTAATCGGATACACTTTGTACTTAATCCAAAACATTCTTCTTAACCTTTATGCAATAATTTGTTACAATCACTCTGCAGGTGTTAAATCATCTGTTGGGGAAAGGAGAGTTAGTAATGTAGCATTGGCAGCTCTGTGGCTAATATGCCTTTTCTCTCTCCTCTCTCTCTCTCTCCCCTCTCTTCCCTCTCTCTCTCTCTCCTCTCTTTAAAAACAGATTTGTGACTTTGGACTGGCTCGTGTTGCAGATCCAGATCATGATCACACAGGATTCTTGACAGAATACGTGGCCACACGTTGGTACAGGGCTCCTGAAATCATGCTGAATTCAAAGGTAAGAACCACATTGCACTGCTGCAGTGCTTCTGCTGCTGGTTATTTACCTGTGAGTACCAATTTTACCTCCCCTCCCCTTGGGAAATGCGGCAATGGATTTGTAGTGCAGCTGCTGGCTTGCAGTAGATTTGTGATTCCAGATACAATTATTGGATACTACAACTGAGTAATGATGTCATGAGTTCCCATGTGTCTAGTTCATTGCTAATCCTGAAACTTTTTTCCATCCAATGCTATTCCACAGAGCAGGACAGACATGCTAGCAATGAGAGCGTTTTACAGCTGCCGTCAAGAAGGCTTGCACGTGTTGCCTTAGTGCTATCTTGATATCTTAACTTAGGTTTAGAATGTATAATGGGAGTGACTCTAATTCTGAAGGCATCTGATCTTTGTTGTGTGTCAGTCTTAACTGCATTCCCATAGTCTTAATGAAATCATCCCTTTGTTGTTCGTTCATTTGTTTGTTTTTAACTTGGAGTTGTTCTGTGGCTGTCGGAAGGTGTATCCAGTCCCCGCATGGTGTCCTTTGCATTAGTTTCTACAGCCGTACACTTGTTAGCAAATTGCCAGTGTGACATCTGTGGCTGTTTTGTATTCCTCAGAGACGTTGTTGGTTTTGTAGGATTACTGCTTCGCTGGCCAAAGAAACCTTTTGGTTTGATTTGTTGTGTCAATAGTGTGTCTAATGCACTTTTAGAAAATAGTCATCTGACCAATTGAGGGATTCCGCCCCCCCCCCCCAGCTTCTTGTATTTCAAATGCACATTGAGGCCATAAACATAGGGCAACTTAACCATATTTCTGGATATCCACATATATTTATTAGAAGCTTTTACAAGAAAGTATTTTGTGCACTCCTTCAGAAGTGGTAAGCTCAGTGCTTTAAAAACAAATGGGCAAGTGATAATGATAAGGTCCCTAGGACCACTGCTGAGGTGGCTGTGGATTCAGCAGAGTTCCTCTCTTTTGTGGGAAGCTCTCTGCTAATGGGAGGGGTTGTAGTGGTCAGCAGGGTACGGAGGAGCAGGGCAAGGGAGCTTATGGGGCCAGGGGTTCTGGAGTTACTCAGACACTCGCGTAACTCATGTGCTGCTGAGTAAAAGCCTTTTCTTATGAACAAGATGGGTGATCTGTACTTGTGAAAATATGGCCATAGGTTTATTCTTCTTGTATCCCATTTACTGTTGTTGGCTTTCTCACATCATTTTTACTACTTACTTACCTGTTGTGTTGTACAGATCAGCTAATCCAACAGTCTGGTTTGCCCTTTCACCTTTGCTGAAGGCTGCTTCCTTGTGTGGTGTTCAGATCCTGTTTAGGTTCATCCTGTTTAGGAGGAAGGGTGTTTTTTTTCACATGTGTTTAGCATACTGTCAGGAGCTATGGAATTAAGAAGGACAGCTTGTTTCCAAAATGTGTTAGTTTGAACTTGCTATAAAATTAGGGAGTCTCAAAAATTTGCAGTTGGTAATATGTTTAGCTAAACTTAATGCATTTGGAAAAGAATATCTTGCACACTTCAGTGTTCTGATATGCAGTTCTTAATTATTTCATTCTGTACCGAAAAACCAAACAACATGAACAAGCATGACTCACCAAAAAAAAAAAAATAATTCTTTGTGTGCACTTTCTCAATTTACTTGAGCAACATGTTGCTATGTTGCTGCAATTAAGAAAAATGTCTTTGGCAAAAACATGGTTTTGCTTTACTTGCAGGGTTACACCAAGTCTATTGACATCTGGTCAGTAGGCTGTATTCTGGCAGAGATGCTCTCCAACAGACCTATCTTTCCAGGAAAACACTACCTTGACCAACTTAACCATATCCTTGGTAAGCTTCATATGAAAGTAGCATTTCCACAGCTGTCTGTCTCCAGCTTTTCTACCAGCTAGGCAGGTCTTGGTCGCTCATTTCATTCTCTTGTTGGTCAGCATACAGCATATGAATCTGTAGGTGTATCATCTGTTCCATTTAGTTATTTCTGCAACGATTTCTACAACAAATCATTGACTTGGGGGTGGCAATAGAGGATACTTACCAATTTATTTACTACATCAGCAAAGGAGTCTTTAAAATAGAAATTTCTTTTTAAAAGCTTAAATATACTGTTAGGTCTAGGCCAATTTATAGATACACCACTTAACTGGATCTTTTAAATGGATCATTAGAAAACTCAGATGCATTTGTTTATTTACAAGGAAAAAGGAAAAAAAGCATAAACCTTTTTAGTAAAGGTTTCTAAAAACAATTTGAAAGTGTTCTCTACTCTTAAAACATTTTGCCTGAAAGTTTGTCAGCAGTTTTAATAACTGAGTTTTAGCAAATGTGACACAAGTGTTTTAATGTGTTTTTCACAGAATGCAGCACTGTTTGTGGTTTGTTTTTTTCAGGTATACTTGGATCCCCTTCCCAAGAAGATTTGAATTGTATAATAAATTTAAAGGCCAGAAACTACTTGCTTTCCCTGCCACACAAAAATAAGGTACCATGGAACAGGCTGTTTCCAAATGCTGATCCCAAAGGTATTTTATGCTCTTATTACATTGTACCAGAAAGTAACATCAGGATGGGATTTTTTAAGACCACCCTAAGAATTTATCTTTGTCAAAAATAGAACATACAGGTCCCTTGAAATGGCAGTACAAACCTAATACAAAATCATAAATCAGCATGAAACCCTCATATTACCTTATTTTTTTTAAGCAGTTTTTAATCACTCTTAAGATTACATGTTGTGATGTTTGATCTAAAATGTAAAACATAACTCCTAGCTCTTGTTGTGTCTTTGGAAGCACGATACATCACTCAAGTACCAAACACAGGCATTGGATTTTGACATAGGCATTGAATGTGTTGAACTTTGTTTCTAAACTGAGCTCAGTATAGTTTGTGCAACCTGCATGTCAGTTCTAGATCAAGCAGGACAATATCGATAGATCAAGGTGTGGGTCCTTAGTATGAGAAGTTAAAATATACTGGCTTAAGAAATTCCATTATGGTAAGTGGTGCAAAAGTTATAAAAGCAAGGAATGTCATAATTGTCGCCTTTCTTAACAAGGCTTTCATTAAAGGGTAAATATGGTTTTGTTTTGCTAGATGGCCTTTTAAATTCTGCTTTATACAGTTTAAGGGTGGCTGTATTCACAGTGAAGTGCTCTTCTGCCTCCTCTTACACAATTCATAAGTCATTTTTCTTCAACTCATATGATAACTTACTCCTAGTGAATATGATCAGGTAGTGAACTACTGTGTAAAAGCTGATTCTGCAGATGGAATGGTGC
Source organism: Chloroceryle amazona (assembly GCA_027560015.1). Lineage (NCBI taxonomy): Eukaryota > Metazoa > Chordata > Aves > Coraciiformes > Cerylidae > Chloroceryle > Chloroceryle amazona. Next base: position 30,472 of record JANHFX010011282.1, on the reverse strand, counting down.
AGAGCTGATTATCCTTATCATTGAGGGAAACAGCAGTGATTTATTCTGCTTTTACCATAGTGCTCATCAATGTGAGAATTTTTTACCGTGGGCTTCTGACAGCTCAAATTGTAGCACTTGGCTGCTAGGGGAGCGTGCAGTTTGTGTGACTTCTACAGCAGCTTTTCTCTAGAACTTCAGAGAATCTTTGACAGAGCAGTTTTTCATAAAGCTGTTTGTCAATCATTTCAGTCGAGCATTGCGCGTGATATGCTTTAGGATGGAGTGAGCATCTGAGTTTTCAGTGCTGCAAAAACTGCCTCAAAACACTGCGTGTTAGTTGCTGTGCAAGTGAGCAGTTTTTTCAAGCTGCTGCTGAGCACAGCGGTGAGCTCTGTTTCTTCTGCACTGCTTGTTATGCATCTTGTCCTCATGCAAAGCTACAACCACTTTGCTGCAGTAGGAAGCCTTGGTTAAAGTTTTGTGTCATAAATAATGTGGGTAGGAGAAGAAATGGAATAGAATTTAGGATGCTATGGATATCTTTGAGCTTCTTGCTACTACAATAATTCTGTTTTATTGTAAAAGGAAACTGTGTTAGGAAGTAGCTGAACAGTTGCAGTAACTCCGACTTACAACATTTGTCCAGAATTTCATCAGACCTCACTCTGTCTTGCTGGATCTTCAAGTTCTCTGTGGATTCTCTATGAGTTGTCTTCAACAGATTTTTGCCTGAATCTCATGAATATTCAATATATTTACATCTTAGCTGAGAGTATCTTCCGGGGTGCCAGCTATGCTATAATAGTTCACTGTGATGCTCTAGAATTCCTATTGACTTATGGATGACATTTTCATCAGTAAACAGCTGAGTTTTCAGAACAAGAACATATTCTTGATTACTTATTCATTTCAGAGAAACTCTGTCTTGGTTTGGATTTTTGGCACAAGAACCCAAAGCATCTATTTGAGTCAAGAAAAAGCCTAATCTATTCAATTTCTGCTGTAGTTAAAAATAGATTGTACCATAGGGTTCTACACATTTCTTCCCTCAACACTCATTCTGGCACCAAAGAGCCTTTGAAAGGCTGTACCTCCACTGGATGTACCAAGGGAAACTATAGCCCAGGAAGGCCAATAAGAGGGGCAGGTGAAGATACTCTGCCCAACTTACAGGATGCAGTCTGCTGCTTCTGTTACTGCTACTACAGCTGGGCAGTTCCGGGTGTAAATTGAACTTAGCACAAAACTTTGGGTAGCATGTATTTTGTGTGCAATATCAGTGTTTAGAACACTTCTGTACTTCGGGGTGTGTATTAAACTCTTGCTCACTCCTTTTTTTTTTCCCTTCTTAGCACTTGATTTGTTGGATAAAATGTTGACCTTTAATCCTCATAAGCGGATTGAAGTGGAGCAAGCTTTAGCCCATCCATATCTGGAGCAGTATTATGATCCAAGTGATGAGGTAAGACATTGTTAAAATGTAAACGTTGATCAAATGATGCAACAGGTTAGCTTCCTTAGTTTAAAGACAGTGTTTCTGCTGCTCTAATGGAGATGGAGAATTAATTGCATCAATTTACCAAAATTTTGTATTTCCTGTTCTAGCACAGCATTTTGGAGGCACAACACAATAAGCAGCTGCTAAGGTGTACTCTTCAGAAAAATGGAACTTCTCAGCTCACCATGGTCTTGTTTCTTAATGTCTGAGATAAAGGAGGAGAATAACTGAGTTTGCCATCAGATTAAGAATTTACAACTACCATTCAGAACTTGCTGTAGTTTACTACACAATTCTGATGAAATTTCGGGTTACTTCTAGTGAAGAGGCAGTGGAGGAGTTTTTCTTAAGGGACTGATAAGTTTATTGCAAGAAATAGAAATGTTTCAGATAGTATCTAACAGATGAAAAACTAAGCTATGAGCCTTTAACAATTATTTTAACTTGTGGTTTAAATTTGAGTAGCTACTTACTATGGTTTGGTTTAAAATCTGGTAAACTGATATACAAAGTACACAAATGACTAATAGGATGAGCTCTTCCTTGAAGACTTTACAGTATTAGATGCTTTTGTGAAGCACATTTTCAGATATATTTTTCCACACACAGGGACTACATGAAGTTTAACAGAACAGTAACACTAAAGAAAGTAATAAAGTTCCTTTTATATTATTTAAGCCTGTAGCTGAAGCACCTTTCAAGTTTGATATGGAGTTGGATGACTTGCCGAAGGAAAAGCTGAAAGAACTGATTTTTGAGGAAACTGCTAGATTCCAGCCAGGATATCGATCTTAAATTGTGCATAGGTAAGGCCACAGTGATACAAAACCACTTGGGCAGGGGGAGGAATTTTGGAACTTTGTTAGCACTAGTGAAATGTAGACGATCCCTTTCCTAGTGGTACGGTAACCAGCTTTGTGCTTGTTCAGCTGACCTCAGTCCTATCCTGTTGCTGAAGTTTAGTTTTTCCTACAACATTGAAGTATCTACATGGAATCCAGGCAATTGCCTAGCTTTTATGTTACGTTTAAGGAATAAGAATTACATCTAAGCCATGCTTCTCAGAATAAAAACTATGGTAATGCTTTGAACCACAAATTGTATTAGAAAAAAAAAAATTAAGCGGGCAGTGTTCTTCATATGTTACAGACTATTTTAAAGAGGAGGGGAGCCATGAAGATTCAGTGTGGTTGAATTTCACTTTCAAGTACCTCTGAAATAGTGTGAATAAATAAGCATAGATATCTAAATATTCATATTTATGAATGTTTAGTTATGAATAGTGTTAAACTTTTGAGGATGTAAAATTTTAATTTTAAAAGTATATTTTTTTACTGATATTCAGTCTGTGAATTTTGGTGGTGTGTTTGTTTGTTTTTTTTAAATGAATGAACTTAACTGGTCTTCCCATGCCGTGAGACTTGCAAGTCTCAGTTTCATACTAAATTGGTCAAAAACCAACTTGAATAATTTTTGTAATATGTAGAATCATGGGATGATTTGGATTGGAAGGGACCTTTCAAGGTCATCTAGTCCAAACCTCCTTCAGGGAACAGTGTCATCTGCAACTAGAGCAGGTTGACCAGGGCCCCATCCAGCCACACCATGAGGGTTTCCAGGGATAGGGCATCGACCACCTTTCTGGGCAACCTGGGCTGGGGTCTCATCACCCTCAACATAAAAAATTTCTTCCCCTATCTACTCTTGTGAAACTTCTGTGATACTCATAAAGTGTCAAAGCTTTGTGACTGCACGAGAAAAACAATCCAAAGAAGACAGTCTAATCTAGGTTGCCTTTTTTATGGTTTTAGAAGTAGTTTCTGTGCTATTTTCGGTCAACAGCAGTGTTCTACAATCACTGTTAGTTTTTTGGGGTTTTTTGGGTGGTGGTGGATCCAGCAGAAAAGTTAAGTTTTGAGCTAGTGAACTTACTGCAAGAAATACATGAAAAGGGAGAGACAAAAATAAGTGGAGGAAGCTTTTGAAAATATAGTCTTTACTGGGTAACGTCCATTGCAACAATTAAAATGTATTGAAGCTCACAAATGAGGTCACTTTAATCTTTAGCAATACTGTATTTTGTTAATTTAAAGTTACTAGCTAACATCTGAAACTACTTTAGTAATTGAAAGTTAGGTAAATCTGAGGCTCGCAAATCTGGCTCTTATTTTTAGCTGGGCATTGTTGATAGGATTTGACCTGGGCTACAGTAACATATGTGGTGCTTATTTCCCATCTGTGTTTTCTAAAGCTAATTCTGGAAGAAAATTACATCAGTTTTTAAGAGTAAGATGAAAGCTGTTACTAGTAGGCCATAGTATGAATGGAGAGCAAATAGCTAATGTTGTGGTAAATTGTAGTTTATGATCTCTCCTGTTTGCCTCTTTGCCCAGACCATATTTACCTAGGTTGTATTAGGGATTAAGGGATAAAGGGATTAGGGATAAAGATACCAGCAATCCAGTGCTAACGGAAATTCTGGTTTCTTAAAAAAGTTCTATGACCAGTTGATTTGACTGACATGATATCAGAATTTAAATACTGTACTCAGCTTTATAATGCTATGCTGGTAATTTGTCCTAGACAGCTGTGGTTAGATTTATTAGCTATTCCACATCACAACAGTTTAAACATAAGTAGTTGGCATCCTAGTGAGGGCCAGTCCCCAGGAGTTGGCTTAAAATGGACAGGAACAGTCTCTTCCTGTGCATTTCTGCTCCCCCTGCACACACAGCCTGTACCTTACCAGGTAGCTCTTCTCACTGTGTTTCTTGAGACTCAAAACTCCCCTTGGCTGTAGTTTTTGGAATTTAGAAGCAATGTGAAAAAAACCCACATTCTTCAGATAACCAAATAATTCTAACTTCATTAGTTGTGATTAATCTTCCTAATGAAGATTTAAAATTGTAATTTAAAATGTAGTTCACCGTCTCTGGCTTCTTTTTTTTTTCCCTCCCTGTATCAGTGCTGCTGTCTGTGGTAAACATAGCATACGTAACGCATAGAAATAAGAAAGCGTACTTCTTTTAAAAGGCCATCACCAAATTTTCTTCACTGAAATATGTTTCTGCTTTTCTTTTTTGTAGGACAAGGACTTAAAGGACTGGGCATGCTCAAACGTTGCTGTTCCTCTTCCCAGTTCTTTGTTGGTCATGTCTTGTGGCCTCTCTCAGCTTATCCACTAACTCCTTTGAGCCATTCAGGAGGGCAGTTCCTGGTAGTTTTGGCTTTTCATGCTTTCAATGAATCTTTTAAGCCTGAAGAATTGTAATTGACACTCCTATGCGTAATGCCCATTGTTGACCTGTTGCAGTACTGTACTGTTAAGTGCACCTACTGCTGGCCGTATTTTAACTGCTTGCTTTCTGGTTTGAAAGATGCAGTGGTTCCTTTCACTCCTGGATCAATACCCGAGAAGATAATTCATTAACCTGTAAGACGTTTACACCATGAACTATGTTTTTCTGACTTTACTGAAGTCGCTGGCATTTTTTTTTTAGAAAAGCTACTATTCAGGGCACTTTAAGTCAGTGACATCCCGATTTTTTTTTTTTTTTTTTTTTTTTTTGCACTTCCTTTTTGAAGTAGAAATGGTTAGCATCCAGTGGAGTTTATACCATTATGCTATGGGTTACAGCGTAAGTCGTGTTCATGTTAATCTTGCTTATGCACTTGTTTGGGTGTCCTGTGCTGTACATACAGGTATTCTATACAGCGTAAGAACCACATAGGAACCCAACTTAATTGAATTCATCTAAGAAACATTTTTTCTGTGCATTGACAAAATTTGTACCTTTTTTCCCTGCATTTTCTAAAACAGATCACTTAAAGTTTAACGATGTTGGAGGCATAGTACTTCCAAAGTTCGTACCATGTAGTAGTGTTTCTAAGACTTGTGCAAAGAGAATGAGTGGCAGCTCGCCAACCTGTATTTACTCACCGTGTGGTGGAAGATTAACAAAGAACATAATGGCACAGTGACCTAATGGTGAATGCTTTTCTCTGTGGAAGGCATCCATATGTGGTGGCAAGCGAGAAACCAAAATACAATGTTAATAAACTCAGTCTACATCCTGCATACCAATGAAATGCTTCAAATGAGGATTGATAGTTTTTACATTTGAATCTAATCACTGACATTCAGAATTCTTGCAGAGAGGAACACTGCATCTTTAAATGAGAAAGTTTGATTTTACTTTTGCTCCTACAGCATGTCAGCATCTCAAGTTCATTTCTTGCAACCTACACTATGGTGATTTGTAATCAAGCCTCCATGAGCTCGTGACATGAAGTACTGTTCTGTTGTCAAGTACTATCAAACTTTTCTGATAATGCTGAGTTAGGACAACCAAACAAAGCTAGCACTAAATAATGTTTAAAATTGTATACCTTTTAATGATCTTTTCAAGTATTTGTTACTGAAATTGTATAATGTGGAGTTTACTAGGTGTTATGTTCCAGTGCAGTGCCTCCTTTTCTTTCCCCACTGCTCTCTGTGGTGAGAAATTTGCCTTGTTTAAAATAATTACTGTGCCCTCGCATGACTGTTAAAGCTTTCTGTGCAAAGATGATTGTCTAAGTGCCACATGCCTATGATTGAGAAAAAAAATAATCTATTGTTACCTCTGAGTTGTGTTCAACTGAAATGCTATTCAACAAATAACTTAGGAAAAATAGTTCTATTTTTAGCTTTTCATATCTCTGCTGTCTTTTTCTCATTTTATTTTGGCAGCAGTGAAGAATGGATTGTATAAAGACTGCTTGCTAATATGAACAAAATGCACTTGTAATTCCTGGAAATAAATTTAAATCTTATATCTTCACATTAACATTAAGAATTAGTTTTTGGTTTCCTCTTGGGTAATGTGTTTGAATGGAAATCAGGTTCAATTGCTACTGTAGTATATAAGGATGCTTGCTGGTTAATAACTCCAGGCTTCCTCATACCATTTAGTCTGCTCTTCAAAGAAATCTAGAAAGCCATTAACTTAGACTTCAATAGATAAGGGTGCTTACAAGATTCCATTTCAATTTTTTCTTTTTTTTCTGATAGTTTAAGTGTTAGTCTGCCAAAACTAATTTTTAATAAGCAAGGGTTCATCATTAAAGGGCATTTTCTATTAGGACGTTCCTGTGGTACATAAATCTCTGTTGCGGGGAACATATTAGGAGCATTGTCAGGACACTGCACAAGTGATCATTGAATTGTGGTATGGAACCTATGCTAAAAACATTTCTACAGAAATATGCACTTGACTGTTGATACTAGTGTAGAAATTGCTTTTGACATTTCTACACATCTTTACCAAAATGCTTTTCTCACTCAGTCTTGAGAAGTTGAAATATTTCTAGAATCTCTGCTACTTGTACGATCATGATCACTACAGGAATCATTTTTGGCATGGTTGGAAAGATGACTGTTACTGAAATTAGTTTGTAACACCTTGGTTTTAATTTGTTAAGGAAGAACTTTGGCAGCTTACTTCACCCTTCTCTTTCTCAATTGTTTTTTTTAATACCTTCTTTAATTTTTGATTTCTGGGGAGGTGTCAACTTGCCCTCGCATTCTGTCTCTCCGAGTGAGAAGCTGAGAGTTTGCTTTACCTAACATCTGGTGTAGTCAGGCTTTCTTCCTTGGCTATTCTTGATGAATCCAATTGGCATTCATGAGTACCAGTAACCACATTCATCACACTTTTACTGAATCCAGTAAACGTTGTTGGGTTGAATTTGTTGATGTCTCACATGCAGAAGCATGACTTTTTTTTAAAATTTTTTTTTGTCAGATTTTGAAAATAGTTTAAAAGAAGGTGCCTATAACAACACTGTGTTAGGTCAGTTATTTCATCATTTAACTTTTTTCTTTATGTAGTTTTTATATTTTAGAGCAGAGAACAGCAACTCTTAATCAAAGTGACATGCATATTTCGTGGTAAAGATGTTTTGGGAATAAGGAATGTAAACAGTTCACTGTCAAAAACATTCCAACCTTACAGCTGAATAAAAATATGCAAACATAAAATTCTCGTGGATGCTTTGGCAAATAAGCATCTTGCTACGCTGTCCTGACTGTCACCAGACTCTTCCTCATCAGTATCACACGGTATATCAAATCTGATGTGTACAACACTCTACACGGGCTGAGCAGTGTGATGCACTAGGAGCTTTCAGGAGTAGCAGCGATGTTGTAACTTGGCAGTGGCCAAATGAAACCCAAGGAGTTGAGCATGGGTTTCCTTACAGAATGAGAAAAATGAGGAAAAAAACCCTGTAATATGCTACGATATATTTATACCATGTCGAAGTTGTTTGCTGAGCAACTGTACTATAGATTTAAACTTTATTAATATATATTTGCTTATGTTAGTGTAGTTTATATAGTCCTTGGTTATTGATAAATTTATTGTGTTGTTACAGCACAGTGATATGGTATAAATATAGGCCTATACATACACACCATATACTCATGAATTTGGTCCCTTGCATAGTACTTTTATATTTGTACAGCGATGTCTTCAAGCAATCCCAGATTTTAGGGGAAATATTTTTGTAAATGCAGTGGTTTAAACAAAGTCCAATCAATCCTTTTACTAAGTTTTAAATACCTTTGTGGTTCAAAATGGTTTAGTTAATAATTGAAATGAAGACACTAAATTAGTGAAAAGTGCACATTAGTAAAGTGAAGCTTACAGTGGTTTTTGTAGCGTGTGCTGTGATCAAACTAAGTGAAACATTGGAGGAAATGTAACAGTTGGGCTACCTTTGTAAATCTAGAACAAATTTCTAAAGGTTGCAGTTGGTTTACTTACTATTGTTGCCTTTTCTTGTGTTGTATCTGTGTAGAGCACTCTTAAAATACTCAAACTGCTTTGTCTTTGCTTTGTACTGTTGGTGCCTTCTTAGTCATGTACCCCTCAAGTCCTGCATAGCTAATTTAGTTAATGGTAAGTTTAAAATAAAAAAGCAAAGGAAGATTTTATAAAAAAAAAAAATCATTTCCTGTATGTTCTTATTCATTGTAACAATTAAACGTTTATATTGTGACAGATTTGTGATTTGGTTAATCTGTATAGATCAATTGTAAGTAGCAAAGGTTTATATTTCGTCTTATTCTTTTGATGTTGTAAACGTATGTGACTTTCTTTTTTAAATCAGGTAACTTAATGTTCTGTTTTGTTTTTGGCATCTGAATCTTGTAAAAACAAATGCAAAGAAAATCATTAAATTGTGTCCCTGTATTACCAAATCAGCATAGTACTGTGCGTATCTAGAATGACTGCAATTCTGCTTTAAAATGAAGTGCTGCTTTATAAACCATAGATACACTGATGTGTATTATATTAGCTTATCTCTAAAACGACTGTCAGTTGAACACTGCAGTAGTAAGTAGCCTGCCTTTAATATTTGTACATACACCAGTGTGTTTGTTCCACTGTATGAGTCTACCAGCTTGAAGTTAAATTAGGGAAGCCATCCAGAAAACCACAGGTGAAGTGTCTTTATAGACAGGCAGAGACATCTTAGCTTTGGTGCAAGAAAGTTTTGAAACCATCAGCATTTTGAACTGTTGCGCACAGATCAGTGCAAATAGATTCCAGTGTATCTGATGATTCCCAGGCTTTTTTGACGCTCTTTATATTGATAGTGATAGAGCTACTGCACTGTTCCCATCAAACCTTGAAAAGAATTACTTGAGAAATCCTCATGAGACCAAATGTTTTCATTTTACTACAGAAAGGTCATTCTCAGGCCAAGGGTTTGCAATGTGTGATTTCTGGGAGCAATGCAAGTAACCGTACATCACTGTAATGGGCTTTTACTTTATTTTTTTCAGCCTCAAATCAGACTGTGCCAAAGTACTGAACTCTTAAAAGGTGCAGTTGGGTAATGGCAGTTAGAAACTTCTCTAATTAATGAGAAAAAGAAAATGTGGCCTGAACCTAAAGAGAGCTTAGCTGTAACTGGTGGGTCTGTAACGGCTCTGAGAACTGACTTGTCAAAATTCATCTCTCTGTCTTTTCTTTGGCTTTCACAGCAGAGTATGTAATTTTTTTCACAGAATATTACAGAATTTAATTTTTGCCATAGAGAGTTCATGCATGTTCTTACTTCTGTGTTGACTGCAGCTGCCTCTCGCTTTGTTTGCTGCCTCTATAGCAGAATGCTCTGTTCAAAATAGCATGTACTGCAGTGAGTGTCTTCAAGGCTTAACTCCACTGCAGCCAGTCTTGGAGGAGGTTTTGACGAGTTACTGATTGGCTAACATTTGTAATCCTTGTTTAAGTAAAGGTTGGTTTGAAATGTGATGCTTGTTTCCTGTACTTCACCGGAACTGAACACTCATCCTCTCCACCTGTAAACTTCAGCTATAGCAGGCACTCTAGGTTTTGCAGTCAGACTGTAGAGATGGGTGCTTGGGTCTGGGTGTGGACTTGTGGTTTGGCTGGGCTGCTCAGTTTCCATGAGAGCCCCCTGGGTGCTCTGAAAGCTGAGCTGCCTCTGCTGGTGGAGGAGGTGCACTTGAATACTCATGAAGGCTTGCGAGGAGCTACTTTTGAGTACAAACCCTGTTTCTTCAAAGACCTACTAATGTAGGTTTGATGGCATCAAGCTTTGTAGAGCTCTGACCCCAGGGCTTTTTCTGAAGACCAAAGACACCATCTTCTATCTTGTGCACATTTAATTTTCAGTTAATCTCTACTAAATTACATACACAAAATATTTGACAAGCTTAAAAAATATAAAAACATTTGAGGCATGTAGGAGATGTAGAAACTTAATGGCATCAGTACATACCACATGCGTTGATGGTTATCTTGCGCTGAAATTCTTCAGCTAGCTTCAGAGTTCTAGATCTTGAACTCCTGTTCTGAAGGCAGCTCTAGTGAGCCTGAAAAACAGCATCCAGGTGCAGGAGGTGGCCAGTGTTCACATCCTCTCAGAAATGCAGCCTCACTCATGCAGTGTTCGTGTGAAGGCTAATCTTGGAAGTTAGATATGAGAATTGTTCTGTAACCCCTCTGTTTTTCCTCTTTATTAATTACTCACACTGATGACTTTCAGGTATTTTCCAGAACTCTGCCTTTTTTTCCAGTATATCTTGCTATTGACAATTTACTTTTCTTTTTGTCTTCCTATTCAAAATTAGCCTAATCAAGTTTCAGTTGTTCCAAAAATCTTTCTTCTGTAGGATTTGAGAGCTTTCTGATGATAAACAAGAGATTATTAATCCTGTTAAACTGAGGTAAATTCAGTGAAGAGGTAAGAAAGTTGGAAGGTCTCCCAAGACACTTCCTGTTGGAAGCACAGCATGTGATCTGGTAACTGTATGGGATTTCTGGGAAGGGAATATAAAAATAGACATAAGGAACAATGCATTTGGGTAAGATGTGTCATAAAACCCAGTTCCACTGGGTTTCTTTGTTGCTGTTTGGAACTTCTGCCTGAAGTTCAACAGTCCCTGGTTTGAACTCAGACTTCCCTTTTTGACTCTAAATCTTTAAATACCTTTCAAATACTGAAAGCTTCCTGCTACTTCCCTAAAATTGCCTCTCCTCTTTCTCTCAAGGACACACAGAGCTCATTTTCCTTAAGTTCCTTCTCTTTCCATCCAATTAATTAGTGTGGTAGAGAAATGTGTGATCATTCTAGCTTTTCATTTTATTTGGTACAGAGGTAGCTTACGTTTGTACATGAAGGCTGTAAAAAAGGAGTCCTAAAGTGTTCAAGTTCTGATTTCCCAGAAAAGAGCAATACCCTCACAGCATGTTGGGTTTGTGGCATTCTCTCATCTAAAAAATTGGAGTTAAAAAATACTCTCATTTATCTTGTGAGTTTGTGTGACACTCTGTATTAGCTGTAAACTGAAATACTGCTTCCCTGTCTCTCCTTCCATTGCTGCTTGGATTGAGCTGATCTTTGGTCTTGTTGAGTCTTCTAGGGACACTTTCCTTCCTCAGGGTTTTACACTTTCCATGTTGGTCTGTCTTTCCCTAAGTTCTTTGTCTACAATGACTAACTCAATAAGTTCACTTCTTTCTTCACTTCTTCTCTGTATCTTGCATGGCTACAGACCACCTGCAGTCTCACAGCTCAATTTCTGCGTGCTTTTTAAATTTTTTTCTTCTGTAAAGCTGAGCCAAGGACGCAGCTGTGCTTCACAGACCTGGGCCCTGGTTACTGGCAGCTGACTCCTGGGCCACTGGTTGCAGCCACTGGCTTTAGGGAGAAAGCTTGCATGGCTCAGAGCAGCTCCTCTCCTGCAGCCAGTCGTGATGCCCAGGGTGTCACCGATCAAGACGTTGCACAGTGTAGGGATGTTAATGCCACCTTATGATTTCAATGCTGACCTTGAATACACAACCCAGAAATAACAATGGAAAATTTTTGTCTCTCTAGCCATGATGTGTGCTTCAGCATGAGTGGAAACTTGTTCAAAATTAAGGCTTTTCTACAAAATAAATAATAAAAAACCCTAAAGCTGTCAGAGAATGCCATAGAAACTTTTTAGATTCGCTATTACTAAAAGACTTGTGATGCACCTTTTAGGGTATTTTTGGTGGTTTGTTTGTTGTTGCTGTCGTTGTTGTGTGGTTTTGGTTTTTTTGTTTGTTTTTTTTTCTCCAAAACTAAATGGCTTGTTCTGAAGATTTTTATCTACCTTAAAACTGCAAATGCAGAAATGCTGAATATCCAGAATTTTGGCTTGAGACTCACTGAACTGCTTATGTGACAAGTGGGCTGGAAGGTTTTTTAGCCACCTAGTCCAACTTCAATATAGATAGCTAGTACTTAAAAGGAAATGTTGACTAAAAAACCTTTCTGTACTCCTAGAAGTGTTACAACTCATTAATATTCTGACCTGTAGTTCAGATGTCATAGACTCAAGAGTTCAGACTTTAGACTTTTTAATGCATTTTGTATTTTTAAAAAGCTTTTAGTTAGTATTTGTACAGGTATATACTTTTGCAGGCTTTCTGAATAGGGATGCCACAGTCATGGAGAGAACACTAACCTTTGCAGGCCAGTTTGTGCACTCAAAAAATACTTAAATGAATATTGATGATGTCACTATAGCTACATGTTCTTATTCTGTGTTTGCTCTCATGCAGCAGAAGTGCAGCACTGCAGGCAAAGTGTGGGGATTAAAGGAAAAACCTGTGGTTGTTCCTTAAGCATTCTTTTGTAGCTGAACTTAATATAGAAACTTGGTTTTGGGAGTGTGTTTGGTACTTCAGGAGAACTGTATTAAGCTGTTTTTACAGCTGACATTTCTCTAAGTATAATATGCTGTTGTTCCAGCATGGCAAAGGTCTGCATAATTCATGTGTGCTCGGCTTAATCACTGGTTTTCTTCTTGTGACAATAAATGGCATTGTACCAAAAGCAATATGTTCTGTGTGTAGCTAGTAGTGGAAATAATTATTACTTTGCAGCTTTTATTTTCATTGTCTTTCCAGCCACTAGCATGGACCATGTGTACTGACAGTTGCTCCAAGTCTATTAAAGATGTCTAGAGGGGAAAAAAGGGGTCCCGAATAATACTTGTTTGCATTCTGGAAGCTGCTGCTGTACTTTGAAGCAGAAAAGGGTTGCATTTGTTGCTGCATTAAGCTTACTTTCTTCTGAGTCTTATCATCAGAATACATCTAGACCTAGAGTGTTTCTCCGGAATTGCTCCTCCACATTTTTCCTCTTGAGAAAGGCCCAGGCTCAACACCAGCACCGTTAGAGCCAAGGATCATATGAGAGCAGAAGGGCTTTTTTTTCTCTGCTTGATTTTGGGATTCTGTTAAGCTATGCTCAGCCTTATTAGATCACGGCACTGTAAAAAGACTTGTGAAATGCTGCAACTGGTTTTGCTCACCAGCTACTTAACTCGAGACCAGATCAGACTGCGCAGGCAATATGCAATGTATGGGAACTCTCTAGTCTTAAATCTGTCCCTGCTGCCCCCTCAGTAGCAGTGCTGCGCTAGTGGCTCTGCAAGTAAACCAGCCCTGGATAACTTTCCCTTCAAAGAGGGAAGTTTTTGGTTTTCTTTCTGGGTGCTCAAAAGGGCAAGATATTAAGACAGTTATCTCCCCACCACTTGCATTTGACTGCTAGTGTGTAGTGTTCATCGTACTGAAGTGTCACTGTACAAAAATTTTAATGCTGTAGAAATAACAGGGCTGAAGAACTTGCTCTTCTCAACGTGTATATTCATCTTTGCTTTTGAAGTCTGTAGAAAAGTACCTACTTTCAGTTATAACCAAATAGCTTTTCTGCGTTCTTGGTGCACATTTTTCTCTGCTGCCTCCTACTCTTCTTAGATGTGACTTATTTTACTGCTAATGGTGTTATAAAACTGTAGTATTACAGGTGTCATGTGGTAACTTGTAAATAAAATTACTGTAAACACATGGTCAAGTTATTTGTGGTGCTGCTCTGTAAATGCGTGACATTACTTTACCTGTAAATCTTAACTGCTCTCCTGAAGGACCTATACATTGCACTTAGTGGCTGTAAAGCTGGTGTCTGTGCCTTTTACAAGAAGCCTTTTGGTGAGTAGCCTCCACAGCAATCTGGTCCTAGTAACAAGTTCCAGGCAACTACAGCATTGGCAGCAATTATTTCTAGGCGGTAACATTGCAACATAATTTGCTAGCTGACAGCAAATCAACACTTATGTCAAACTGATTGTCAGTGGAGCAATAATACATTTTTATGTAAATATCTACTAATTTGTGTAGCAAGTAGAGAAGGCAAGATTATTTACAGTTGGAAGCTGATTAGGAAACTGTTGCTGTGGTAGCATTTTGTCCTTGAATCCTATCAGCTCTAGCAAAGGACAGCCTGTTTCCTATCCAATTGAGAGAGTGGCGGAAAAAAGTGGAAGAGGTCTGACCTGTGTAGAGAACACAAAGTGCTGTGTTTTAGTTTAAAAACCAGATCCACTGCTCTGCTGTGCTCCCTTCATGGTTGGCGTGCTGTCAGAAATGGAGCAACAAATGCTCTGCGGCAGGAGAAAAGATATGGCAGGCCCAGACAGGAGCTGAGGGGATGTGTTTATGAACAATAGTCTCTTTCTCTTCAATAAAAGTCAAGAAAATATCTTATTAGCAATCAGATGTTAAGCTCCTCAGAACAATTTGCCCTCGTGGATGCAAGTGTTGTGAAGGGCCTGTCATTGGCTGGTGTAGTGGGAGATAAAACATGATGTTTAAGGTTTTTCATGCCTTTTCTTTGGGGGATGAAAGTTTCAGTTGGTCCTATGGGATGCTTTAATAAACTGTTCAAATGGCTGAATTTTTTGCAGAGCTGGAGAGTTAAGCAACTTGTAATTCATTCCCAACTACCTGAGGGTAGTCAGCTGTCTTTTGTGTATTCAGGTAAAAACCACCTTCTACTCTATGCCATGGCAACAGGCTCTTTTAGAGAAGCATGTCTGAGCAGGGGCTGGTGGACGGGGAAGCAGAGGGGAAGCCGTCAAAATACGCTGTCCTTAATGCTGTTCCTTCTGCCAGGGTACCTCTATCCAATTGCTGTCTGTGGTTCTCTCTCCCCCATCCCTCTGGCTTCACCCCCTGGTTTTTCCTGTTGGTGCAGGCTAAACGATGTTGCTTGTCAATGCCTTGTCTGTGACTGATTAGATTTGCCTCCGTCTTCCACTCCGCATTCATCTGGAAGCAGAGTTCACTGTAATTCAGAAATTAGTTTTGGTTCCGGGGGGGGGGATTTTTTTTTTTCTGTGTGTGTGAGGACTGTTGGTAGTTTAGTTAGAGTTGAGTGTTTTGCTAGGCAAATGACACTTCCTTGTGAGACTAATAAAACCCTTGGCAGGCACCTTTGCCTGTGCTTGCTTTGTTTTGTACAATGGAATTGACAGAGAAATTAATCAGAAGAGATTTTTTGCTTTCCTTGTGTGTTGTGGTGACAAGGCACCAAGAGCATGCTAATTTGGAAGAAACTTTTTAAAGAACTGCTCAGGTTTAGCAAACACTTTGTGCATTTTTTTTAAAAAATAATTGTCCTGTTATCTGCAGTGCAAGTGCAGTTATTTGAAGGGATGGGCTACAGAGGTCCAGTGACAGGCATGTGGCACTTGCACATCATTAGTTTGGAGTTCTCCTGCAACTGCCCAGGAGGAGAAAGCAAGTAAGAAGAGTTGTAGATCTTGAAAAGCAACCGGTGAGCCAGAAAATGCTATGTGGTGCTGTCTAATAATGTTAGCTATGTTCAGAGTTTAAATAGTGCCAAATAAATGAGCAAAGAACAAATACTTTGCCTTCTACTTTCAAGATGCAGACAATGAATACGTGGGCTCTACTTCAGTTGTGGCCAGTCAGTCTGTTGAAAGTGGCTGTACTAATGCATGGGGTTTTGCCAACTTCCCTTTGTGTGTTTATTAAGTATTTTAAGAAAATTGCGTTGCATTCAAATCAGTCTTTTAAAGAAATGACCTTTCAGTGTTGCTTATTACTTTCAATGACTGGATATGATAATATTTCTGCTTCTCAGCGTTCAGTTGGTCCTGTAATTTTTCACCTTATTCTTCCCTTTCTGTTTAAATCTCCTTCCTTGCAACTGTTACGTACAATCTTTGGCAACCTGATTCTTTCCAAGGTATAATAAGTGAATTAAGAGTCAAATACCACTTGGAAACATTTATCTGGAAACAGTTCCACTTAATGTGGATCAAGCAGTTTCTCAAAGCAGGAACTGGTGGCCTTGTACAATAAGGAGTAATTGAGTTTATTTACAGCAAATAGATTAAACTAAACAGTTCAAAGAATCAATGTACTCTAAACTACTAAACCCTTTTCAGAATAAAATGTCCTGTCCATGATAGCTGCTGAATTAAATCTCTGACAAGAACTGGTACTAGAAAAGAAAACTGTCTCAGAAGCAATGTGCTTGAATGAATGAAATTTGTGCATGCAACAGAGATTGTCAGGAGGTGGTGATTATAACTCAGTAGGTTTTTGTGGGTAGAGAGGTGGGCAGCAACAATGAAGCCTGAGCACTTCTTGTATAAACATTTCTATCTGCAAATTGCCATACACCTCTTCAAAGATAGCAATAAATTAACCAGGAGAGTCCATTTCAGCTTTGAAGGCCTTATTCAGGATATTCAAGTATTGCCTTGGCATTCACTTGCACTGAGAATGGATTCTTGATGATTTTTTTGTGTTAAATTTTTGAAATTTTGCACGTGGATATTTTGGTTTTACTTGAATGTATGAATGAGTTGAATATCTAGTAATTTTACTGTGAAAAGAGGTGTGACTGCATTTCAGGGATCCTGCCTTGCTATTGTCTGCTTGAATTTGAAGCAGGAAGAAACTTTATTTTCTTTTCTTTTGGAGTGCACCCTTCCATGCCCTGGAACGTCTTTAGAAAAAAGTAATCTTCAGGTAAACTAGTAAAAATTGCAAACTCTCTGTATGGCCTGTTCAGGGATAATAAATACATCTTTATACTCTTTGCACCTACTGAGGCAGTGAGGAGGTAGTTAATACTGAAAATAGCTACTGTAAACCCAACTCATGCCTCTCCTTAAACAATATCTCTATCCTGCTGGTGACTAAATCATAGGCTGTCAGCTTCCAGGGCTTGGTAGTGAGCAGAAGTGTTGCTGGGTCATTTTTCTAATGCCATGTTGGTTTTATTACTCTGGCCCAGAAGTTAGATCAACCCAGTCCCCTGTCTCCTTCAGGAAATGATGAGTTGTTCTACCAGTATCCTCTTGATATGATTTGTTTCCCTTTTCCATTTGTTGTCTCCAGTAATCAGTTATTTTTCTTGTTCTTTTATTTTCTTTTTCAGTTCTTTCAGACTTAAAGATTGTCCTAGGGTATAATTAATGCCCACTGTTAACTGGAGAACAGGCTGTCCATCATGAGAACTTTCTGTAATTCTTTGCAATTCTATGCTAGCTTTTTTCAAATATACAACAAGCTAATGGAGGTAAGCAGAGAAAAAATCGTGTTGGAAGGAACCTCTGAAGTACTCCTGGTCCAACCCCTGCTGACAGTAATGAAGATATTGTGACCTAGATAACTTCTAGACTGCATAGGGCTGAAGATATCTACTCAACAAAGAGGAGGAGAATGTAAAACTTTAGTTCTTACTTTCTTATACCTTACACGCTCATTTTTGCAGGCTTTAAGAAATAGTGATAAAGTCAGAGATTTAGGTATGGAATTTACCCATTCACCTTTGCTTTCACTTATTCTTCAGTCATACTGCCTGTGGGCTATACAGGGCGCTACCCTTCACAACATCCTTTTCTCTGTTTTGACTGTGAGATACTGGGTGCAAAGAATTCAACTTGCTCTTGTACAGAGCCTTTAGCTACTGCAGAGATGCAAACACTGAACTCCTCCTTACTGGACGGGCTGTCCTTCCTGGCCCTGCCATAGGTTTGTGCTGTTCTGCTCTTGGGCTAAGCTTTCATTCTTCTTGTGCTACCCGTTTGCACATTTCAAGCACTGGATTTTACACATAAAGACAATGTAAATTCTAGAAATCAAAAGCCATTTTGTGTAACGTTCACCATTAGTTTCATCCGCAGGTAAATTTTTTCAGCAACAGGGCTATATAGTCTCCAGTGAGGAAAAAAATCAGAGCTAAAACATAACCATAGCTCAGACTTTCATGCTTCAAAAAGTCTTCTATTCCAGTCACGGCAGAACTCGTGGGATGATTGTGGTCTGTAGTCGTGCCATCTGCTGGTGGAAAGGCGCCATGAATAAGGTTTGTATGCATAAAAACCTTGCTGAATGGCAGTTAAGCAGCATCATTAAAGAGAAAAATGTATAATAATACCTAGAGTGTTCTGAAAAATATCAGTCTAGAATTAGAGCTCCAACGTTTTTCAAAGGCTAACCTAGTGACAGCTTAGAGCAGGAACATACCTCTGAAGCTGTTAGTTAATAATTCATGATTTTACATAGTAGGTTTGGGGGTTCTTTTACTTCTGAGGGGATTTTGGTGTGGTTTTATGGTTTCGTGGGTTTTTTTAAGCAGGCTGAATCTCACAGTGGGTGTGCTGTATGACTGATCAAGACAGGAGAAATGAGGATTAAAAGAATATTTTGTTGCGTGGGGACTGATTTGATAATTTTTCCCTTTTTTTCCCCCAGTTTCTGGTATGGGTCCAAGCAATTCCAACTGCCTATAAATAAAGCACACCACTATATTAGGGAATGAAGCACAGAAGAAAGGTGAAGCAGTGGGTACTTTCTTAATATAAATATTAAAGATTATGATTATTCTAGTTATAATTGTCAAACTTTGTACAATGTGTTCTTCATGTCCCTGTACCCACCCACCCCTCTTCAGACATACTGACATAAGTATCAAAGGAGCAGTTCAAGGTAAAGGACTGAGAGAAAACAGTATTGTAGCTTGATAACATGAAAAATTAACACTACTAAACTGTTACTATCTTTTAAACCCCCTGATTGTATGACTGTTTCTATCTTGTATCCAATGATAACCAACAGATTACAGACTCTTGTTTGTAATAGCAGCAAAGTGTGTGGCAGGATGTTTCTGAGTACTAACATTCCAGGGACCTTGCTGGTTCCAATAGTTACTCTGTAGCTTTGCAATGGTTTCCATTCAGGGCTCAGCTTCCTGCTCAGCTAGGTACTCTATCTTATCTATAACCATTTGAGCTGACAAAAGAGCAGGTATCCCTTTTCTGATTAAATGTGGCTTACATTGGCTTGTGCTTGTCTGCTTCTGCCAGAGCAGCTGGTTTGGCCTGTCCTCTGTCTCACTGAGCGATGCAGAAAGCTCAGGTGACTTCTTTTTTAGAGCCCAAAGGTTTGAGATACTCCAGAATGAGACACTGGAATGTGTTTTTGTATCTCTTACAAAAATAAAAGAATGGCTGAACAGGGTGTCTTGACAAGGATGCCAGGGATCACAAGAACAAAACCCATGGTGTAAAATGGGTTTCATAAAAACAAGCACTCCTTTGACAGTTATTTTGCAGCCCTGCCAGCATTGATGTAACTGTTTTTGAATATGCCAGTGCAGAAAAAAAATGCTGAAGACTGTGACCTGTGGGCGGTGTGGATGAGATGCATTTGAGTGCCAACCTCTCCAAAGCTTAGGTACCAATTGAAATGGCATTGCAATATGTGCATTTAATCCCTGTATTTCCAGTCAACCTATCTTGGTGTGCTGAAGAACATGGAGCAACAGCATTACCTCTGTCTTTATTTTCAGTAATTGTGGCTGAATAGTGTGGTGCACACCTTGTAACTTTTCTGCTTAGTGCTGGATGCTGCTGTCTCAAGCAGATCTTAAAAGGGAGCAGTCTTAAAGCCTCTTCCCACCCTGTTCCAGCCAGTTAAAATGCCAACCGTGCTGTGGCTGCAACATCCCAGCCACCCCATTCCTATCCTGTCCCCTTCCCTGTATTGCTACACTGGTGACTGGGCCAGGCTAAGAAAACAGTTTGACAACCATGTGAGTACCAGAGCAGAACACAGTAAGTATTCAGCAGCTGGGCAGCACAGTATATAGTGCAGTGCATGGGCACAGTGCCTTCTGACCGTGACACACTTATTTAATACAAATATTTTTTCTTGGTACAAGATCTAGCAAGGAATTCTTCATACAAAGTGTAGAGAAGATATGAGAAAATTTGATTTATGAAGCGAGTTTGATGTGTAGCAGAAAGACTGAGACTTTGATAGTATTAGGTCACTGTGTCAGTCTTGCAAACCTGCACTTATTT
This sequence comes from Chloroceryle amazona, assembly GCA_027560015.1. Classification (NCBI taxonomy): domain Eukaryota; kingdom Metazoa; phylum Chordata; class Aves; order Coraciiformes; family Cerylidae; genus Chloroceryle; species Chloroceryle amazona. Next base: position 10,253 of record JANHFX010011282.1, on the reverse strand, counting down.
TCAGATTTCTGAGCTTGTCTGCGGGGGATATAAAATGGATTTCTAGCTATGGAATGTGCTCCAGCTTGGCACTTCTATTACAAGGTAAGGCTGCTTTGTTGCTCACCTTTGGATATCATCGATGCTCTGTATGACGCAGCAAGAGAGACTGTTCTTGCCAGGCATGTTTTGCTGGAGCCTGCAACTCCTTGGAAACAGGCACTTGCTTTGCTTCTATGTCGTATGGATCAGGGTATGTGTCTTTCATACTGAGACTGCCAAAATATATGTGCATCTAGCCTTGTCCTGTCATGTAACCAACTCTGTACGAGTTTCTGAAACATGCTTTGTGTTCTCGTGATCTCTGCAATCTTGCACCTCTACCAATATTTATAGAGAAGTGACCGCAATTTCTAATGACTGTTAGAAGCTCCGTCCAGTAATATACAGCAGAAGATCCAGTATGCCCTGTAATCTCCTTCCCTTCCTGCTGCCAATACTGAAGGTGTTGAGTGAACTACTTTTGCAGTCTGAAGAAAATATAGTTGTGCTACACACCAAAATATGAGCTTATGCAAGTGGGATATGAAAAAGGGCCTTGCTGAGCTATGTGGTCAGTGAGTCCTGGTGTTGCTGGCCTTCTGTAATCTTTGATGTGTGTCTTGTCTTTTCCTATGCAGAGTTCATGGTTTGGGGAGTCAAATTTGGGCAGTTATTTTTCGTCTAGGTTAGGAATGACAGGAATCATAGAAATGTCTGGGTTGGAAGGGAGCTCTAGAGGTCATCCAGTCCAACCCCCCCTGCTGAGAACAGGGACATCCTCAACTAGAGCAGCTTGCTCAGAGCCTTGTCAAGCTTCACCTTGCATGTGTCCAGGGGTGGGGCCTCAACCACCTCCCTGGGCAACTTGTTCTAGTGTTCTACCATGCTCACAGTAAAGAACTTCTTCCTTACATCTAATCTAAATGCACTCTTTTCTAATTTTAAACCACTGCCCCTTGTCCTTTCACTCCAGGCCTTTGTAACCAGACCCTCTCCAGTATTTTTATAAGCTCCCTTCAGATACTGGAAGGTCGCTATTAGGTCTCCCCGAAACCTTCTCTTCTCCAGGCTGAACAAACCCATCTCCCTTAGCCTGTCCTGGTAGGAGATGTATTCCAGCCCCCTGATCATCCTTGTGGCCCTCCAAGGGGTTAATTGAAAGGTATCAGCTTTTTTGTTTTCTTCATTCAAATGCTAGCATTTTATTTAATGACAACCACCTGAAAAATATTTGCTTTAGAGAAGAAAAAAAAAAATGCTGCCAAAATAAATAACACTGTATCTGTCCTTATGCTTTTGTAAAAATTCTAGGCAATTCTTGAAGCTAAGTGGCGAGTTACCTCTCTGGCCACACCAAGTTAATAGTGAACAGCAACATTACTGCAGATTGGAGTTAAAAAGTGCTGATAGGATGCTTGTTCTCACTATGGCTGATTGAGGCTTCTCTAACAGTACTGAGGAGAGTGTAATCAAATACAGACTGATAGCATTACACAGGGAAATGGGCAATGCTTGCTTGAGCTAATCTTGTCTTGAACCTTTTTATTACCAGAAACCTTTGCTCCACTTGTTCTAAAAGTTATAAAGGAAGTTCATACATTCATTTATCAATACTTACATAAGGATGATGGTTAGAAGATTCAACCTGTTATAAAAAGATCAGTACAGTTTCAGCCACAAGATGGAGCCAGAACAGTACAAGGCACATCTTACCAGTTGAAGAAAATGTTCTTTTGTCTCTAAAACCTTCAGCAGCTTTAAGAGGATTTTTTGCTTTTCATGTAGTTACTGAGATAGCTCTGGAGAAAACAAAACCCAGACGTATCTAGTAGTTAGGGTATAGAATTCATACATAAGTCTTTCCAACCCACAGATGAAACTCTTACAGCTAATTTGATAAAGAAAAATAAAAATCAGCAATGATTCTTTCTTGATTCTAGATAAAACTAGTCTTTGCACTCTGTTGCATTCTCCAGAGGGCTATAGAATTAAGTGACTTGAGGAAAAAAAAGAAGCAAAGATTGAGGAGAGAAAAATTTAAAGGTGGTAAATAAGGTTCTTGGTTTAATGTTACAGAATCAGGCCTATCAATATAAGCAATAAAACAGCAGAGGCAGCTCCAGCAGCTACCACAGTGAATTTAATAGAGTAAAAATCCCAGTGAGCAGGACAGAAAGAGAGAGGGCATTGTTTTGTATGTTCTCCTTACAGCAATCTTTTTAGGCACTTTTTTAGATGAGTTATTAAAAATAAATTCTTCAGTTAGGCCTGCCTGCAGCGTCAAGTTGTAGTGTACAATCCTGTGTCTCAACAGTTACAGAGCACCTATGTTTTCTTCTTACTATTACGGTTCTCCTCTTCAGCCTCCTCATTCTGTTTCAAAGTTATACTAGACTTATACTAAGTACAATAAAAGGTTTTGGTTTAGTTCTCCGATAGAAAATTTTTGTGGCCAGCATTACATTTTATTTTATAGAGTTAACCTCTTCACTGCAAAAAAGAGTAAGCTCTCTAATTCCATCTGTCTTCATGTAATTCTAAATAAGCTAAAGATGCCTTGAAGTTTTACCCTGCCCTGTTGCATTTTGCCCTGTAAACAATAGGCTGGCTTTCACAGAAATTAAATCCTCCTAGTCAAAATAGGTGTGTATGTATGTACATATATATATCCCCCACATACAGCTTTACTAAGGAAGCCTATGTGCTGATTTATCTCTAAAAAAAAATCAGATGACCTGCTGGTCATTCTCAAAAAAGAGATGCCTCCTGAGAAGCTTTTAACTTGTCTGGATCAATTCAGGAGAAAACACTAACAAGATGAAAATGGTTTTACAGTCAGCTAACTATTTTTTTTTTCTTTTCCTTATTCTTTAGCTAATTTCCCCCCCTGCCCCTAAGTCTTTTTATTTCCTCTTTTAATAAGATTCTTAGTAGCAAAAGTCTTCATTAATGCATCAGTGGGCCAGTGACATCATCACTTCTTTCAACTTAAGAACGGATATGTTTGTATAACACGAGACCTACACAATGGTACTGTAGAAAAGACAGAAGTTAAAAATCTGTAGCATTCATTTTATCTTTCATATATTGTTTATTCAAACAGCTAACTATATTAACATAGTTGCTGTGAGGCTTATGGATTAGTATTGGTTTAATGGTAACAGAAGTGCATTTTCTTAGCATTGTACAAGCTATAATTTTCTAAAAACATCTTATAAGATGGGGTCTGTCACTTTTATCGCACCAATTACGGTGTTATCTTCTCCCAGAAGTCCATTTTCTTTATATTCTCTTAAACATGAGTGATTTTAAAAATACAATTTGCATTTAAGCTATTAAAGAAACTTTACTATATGATCCTAGTAAGTTATTGAAAGTGGTGTTACAACTCAAAAAACACAGTAAGTTCAGTGCTTCTGATGTATCTGAAATGCTATTTGTAATTCAGGGAAGGTAGTAGACTCATCAAGCTTTTGCTTCCGTCTTTATAAGGCTTCTCTGGGCTTTAAATTTTGCAAATCTCCTTAGAATGAAAGTTGAGAATAGGCAGGTATTTGTGCTCTTGAAGTAGGAACAGCAATTCTGAAATGCCTTTGGGGATCCTAATGAGGAATTAGTTGAACACTTGGCAATTAACCAGATATGATTATCAAACTGTCTAAATAGGACAAGTACAGTCCTGTGTTTGAAAAGGACAAAAGTCACTACTGGAATCCACAATTCAAGAAATTATTTGATAACTTGGAGCAGGATCTGAGAAGAGATATAGAAACGTAGAAATTGAAAAATGTGCTTTATAAAAAGCTATTTCTCAAAAGGATGACCTCATATCTACAGTGAGTCCTATTTTCTCCTCAGTCTTACAGATGAAGGAAAAAACAACCGAAAGATAAAACTAAATACATTCAAGGGAGAAATAAGATGTATATATTTGTCAGTGAGAGTAGTTAGTGACTGGAACAAGGAATTAACAATTGTAGAGACAGGATGTTCTAGGATGTCTTCCTAAGGGATGTTCTGGTTTAAATGACAAGTAATATCACCAGTCACATGGCTTCTATCTTACAGCGAGATGTACCACATGATGACAGTAATCTCCTTGGCCCTATTTATCTGTAAAACGATAGAATATGTTTGTGCTGGATGACCTAATCTGGACAGGATATAAAATGAGGATGGAAATATAATCTAGGTTTTAACAAGAGAAACACTTCTCTTAGAGGAGGGAAGAAAAAAGAAAAAAAAGAAATTAACATACCTAAAACACAAAAAGCTTGAATCCTTGCCTTTAGCCAACTGTTTTGCATATATATGCAAGCCTGTGCAGAATGTGTTTTTACAAAACATGTATCAACAGAAAATTAATCTCTGCTTTTCTACAACTCACAAAACACAGGTTTAACTTCTCAGATAAGTAATAGCTGGCCAACAATTAGCGAAGGAGTCTACAGTTGCATGAAACAGATGGCAACCCTATGAAAGGTGAATTTTATATGTATGTCTACATTGAAAAACTTATGTAGTTCTTTTTATTCTACAACCTTTTCCCATTGCCTTTGAGGAATGTGTCTTCTGCTGTCTTTACTGTTAAATACAGACTGTACACACTGGCATTCATTCACTTTTGTGCTTCCAAATGCTATGTCCTCATAAAGAGCAGTTACTCTGTATGTGTTGTCGTGCTGGTTTGTTGTGTTGCCACTCCTGTTTGCATGCTAAATTGAAAGTCAGATGTTACATTGTACCGTGTAATTTGCTTACTGGGATTGAATAGCTAGAAAACTGATGATGCCATTTCTAGTCTCATAGTAAAGTGCAACCTGATTCTTGTCTGGAGTCTCAGTGTATCTTGCTGGAGGCACAACCTAGTCCTCTCTGCATTCAGAACTACCCAGCCCCACCATCAGGGCTTCAAAATAGTTGTGTCTTGTCAGTATTTGGATTTGATCTAGGCACAGGCCCCCTCCCAAAGGACCTTGCCATAGTTTAAAATAACTGCTACTTTTTCAGAGATGAGGGGGATGTTACAGAACTACTTGATTAAGCTCTAATTCACTGACAGACTTTGTCCATCCCAGTCATGTATCAAAAATTAAATCAAAATACTGAATTCTGAAACAGGTCACAGAGAAATGCTAAGACTGCATACCATTTGTGTTGTTTTCTATTCCCAGTATGTTTTCACTACACTAACAAAACAAGTCTGCATTTCATAGATTAAATGCTTATACTTATTTCCCATAATGAGAAACCTATGGCAGATTGTCCACGGACAGTAAGATTTGGAATTTGAGAGTTAGGACTGCCTAAATCTACAGTTTTAAGTTAGTTCTTCTAATGTGTACTTTTGGTGCTGCTTTTTGGTCTTGCATCTTTGTCTGTAGTAGTCTAAAGCATATTAGAATAAGTCAAAAACATTTGTGTCCCCATTTTTGGGACATAACTTCTACTGTATCTTACCTTTGGGTCCTGATTGGTGAATCCTACAGTTCCAGAGGTTGTAACTGATTGACTGTGCCAGATATATACATAAATGGAGCAGTTATAAATTCTTCCACTAGAAAAACACTGTTGTTAATTTCATATAGAAGGATAAACACATGTATTCACAAACTACAATTGTCTGTTCTGCTCCTGAGTTTCTTCAAAGACTTCCTGTGTATCCAACAACAGCTAGCAGGAAAAGCAGAAACACCTATTTGCAGGGCTTTCCCACTTACCGAACTAGGCAAGTAGTTGCTCACAGTGCCTGCAGCCACCTCTGCTTTTGAGGACAATCAGAACTTCATGGAGCCAGATATCTTTTTGTCTCCATAGCTTGGCTAGGACAAGAAAAAAAAAAACAGGTATAAATATGGCTGGCACTTGCTCTTATGATCACAGTTTTCATTACTGTGCTTATATCAAGATGATTCTTTTGTTTGCCTTATATTTTTGTTTAAAGACCAAAAGGAGTATATAACAAAAGCTGAACACTTATAAGCTCCTACTACTGTTATGCTGAAGTGAAAGATCTAGATTTTCTAGTGAAAGTAGATACTTAAGTATTATAAAACCAAATTTGGGGGGGGAAGGGAAGTAACCTAGCTACGAAGGTATGCTGAAGCTTGAAGGACTTGTATGCTGGCTAATTCCCTAGTGAATGTCTCTGCTTTAGGTAGGACACTTGTATATCTGTCAGTCTGAATATTAGAAAAGTTTAATTAACATCTGGTTTTGCTAATTCAAAAGTCACCAAAGAGATAAAAGTAGAACTTCCACAGTTATGATGGAGATAAAAAGAGCAATCTGGACTTTGCAGATGACAAATAACCCTCTAGTGATGTATATTTCAGCCCTCTGATTAGGGAGAATATATTTACTCCTGAATTAAGTATTTAGAGTTGGGTGATAGAGACTTTTTTCTACCTCACATCCATTTATATGAACATAAGCAGATGTCTGCATCATATAAAAATCGAAACAGATTTATTTGATTCATAGCCCCCAAACTCCTCTGCCTGTTTCCCACTTGAAGATAGCTTGAGACATCAAAGTATTTCAGGACAGCTGATCATAGCGCTTGATATTCCCCGATCTACTGAAGCAACTGCTTCACTGCATCTTTTCTGTGTCTGCAGGTTTTACATGACATATGTAATATAATTTAATACTCCTACTGGTTTCAAAAATCACCCCAAATGAAAAGAAACTAATTTATTTGTTTGTCTGAAATACTTCCTTACACACGAAGTTCAGAGAAGTAACTAAATATGGTATGACAAATACCAGTATAACCTAGCAACAAGATATTTTGCAATTATTGCATAATGATATATTTTCTTATTTAATCAGAAGTTTGATATTAAATCTGTCAGTTATTTCTGTATTATACTCTTTAGGCCAGCTGCTGCCATGTCCCAAGAAACAGACATGCTTCTTTTCATTGGAGAACTTAAGCGAACAAACACAATGTTCTAAACTTGAGTAACAGTGAAGAGCAGCAAACTGTGATTTTTGTTAATAAGCTCAGATTTATGACAAACATATAGGAAATAAGTTATATTTACTTTTAAAAAAGCTTTTTTCTCCTTTCAGCTAAATACAGAAAATATGGAGCTTCACAACTGTAAGAGCAATCAATTAAAAAAAAAAAAAAATGCTTTAAGTCTCCAAACTTTTAAGACTTAACATATCCTGAAGAAGCAAATGAAGAATGGTCCTGACATTCTTTCTCAGTTTAGATGTCTTTAATGGCCTTTCCTGCCTCTACTTGTCATGTTTTGAGTTTGTCCTGTTTTCAGGATGGCTTTTTATTGGTTTTTGGTATGTAATTCACCTACTAGTTCTGTTTCTAATGTGCCAATGACTGCATGCCATCTCTCCACTTCCCATAACCCAATGAATTCAAAAACTACAGACCAATACCTTGATTAGAATCCTAACGAGAAACAGCAACACTACCTCCTCTTATCACAGAATTGTCTTGAAAGAAAAGCTTCATGATGCTGAGCTCACAACAAAAAATGTAGGCAAGACTTGTCAGTGTCGAGATCAGTCCCATTAAAATGGTGTGTATTAGATCACTGATGATAATATGATTGTGATATAATTAGGACATTGCACAGGATTTAGTGGTAGGAGTAGTGGGCCGTGCACTTTGCTAATCAAGATTAGTTCCACTGTGAAAGGCAGTGAGATGCATGCTTTTTGTGTTATTTTGCTGTCTAGGTGGGCTACACACATTACTTCAAGTACATCATGCTGTATCAGAGGTTCATTCATACAAGAAACATTAACCTGCTCCTGAAAGCAAAGAATGCATTCTTGACATATCTTTATCTTTAAAAAAAAAAGAAAGAGAGAAAAGGATGGTATTCTAACAGTGCAGCATGTGTATTTGTTACTAGGGAAACAAAACAGCAAAGAAAAGAAACCCTCAGTGTCCTTGTCATTTGGATCTTTCAGTGGAGAAGCAGAGCTTGTCTTAAAACAATGGAAACATTGTTCAGTTTTCAGGATCCTTTGCTGTCCTCGCTGAATGACAGACGCTTCTTTCTCCTGCTTGTCCATCTTGTCATCTCTGAAAAGGAAAATCGCGATCGGACTGATGATTAATTTTTTATTCCTCCTGTAGAATTTAATTCCTGCTTCTATGTAACTTGGTCAGTTCCTAACACCTAAACTAAGACCACAGCATGTCTCTCAAGGTAAACAGAAGAGAGAAACCCCGTGTTGCATTCATGTCTGTAGAAAAGCAGACTACTAATTCTGTGTTGACACTTCTTCAAGTTGGTACTGAATCAGAACATCAGCAGGACTTTAGAGACCATGAGAGGCACTGCACCATTTGCTGCATTTCAACGTGGAGACCCTGTGCAGCTATGATCCCTAACGAGGACTGTGCACGGGTACTGTTGTTGCCTTTGAGGTTCAGAGGTTGTGCACTGCGGTGGGAGCTTTATTCCCGGTTTCAGTGAACCAGTGAGGCGTCACTTCATGTAAGTTATGAATGATACCTCAGTGGCTTCAGTCAGTCATGACTGACATGGACTGACACCTCAGTACGTGGGTTGGAGGACTACCTGCAGAGAACAATGTTTCTTTTTATTGTGATCTTCTGATCATTGCTTAATAATCCTTGTTCCTAATCCTCAAAAACAAAATAAAAGTTGGGACTATGGTAAACATACCATGGTATAGTACTTTGAACCTATAAAATACAATATAAGTATTAATTGTTATTAAAGGGTTGAAGCAATTACTTCTAAAGCATACATACAGGAGTATTGTTATAGGCAACTGCATGGCAGATGGATAAATAGGGTATAGGAACAGCTGTCCATCTCGTCAGGTCATCTTTTGACTAGATAAAGAGGAAGGGATTAAGAAGTCTAGCTTGTTAAGGGAGAGTAGTAACAGGCCCCTCAAAATGAAGCAAAAAGCAGCTTGTAAAAAATTTCAAAAAGACCTTTATGGGATATTTTTAACAGGATGGAGCTGTTTTTCAAGCAGTATCTCAAGATGTATGTACTCTCCGCACTGTATCAGAATTAATATAATTTCTCTGCTAAACTATGCTACATCTCTGCCTCTCCCTCCATCCCAGATATTATCTTGTTGTATGCCTTCATCCTGCGCCGCATCTCACTCATCTGTGAGAACTGGATTAGGAAGTTTGATTTGGTGCACTCTGAAGTGTTGCTAAGTCAAAAGGATTGTCACCTTTCTCCTTTTTACAAGACTACATAGCTGACAGCACTAGAGCTAGAGCTGGGAAAATTGCAATAAAAGCCCTACTGGAAATACTCTCATAGATGTTTGTTTCCTGCTGTTTCACCAAAACTTATCTGTGCAAGTGTGACTTTTTTGTATTGTTCTTCAAGAATGGCCATTAATTTGCCACTAAGAAGGAAGAGGCATGTGACCAAACAAAATTGTATAAACATGTGAATATTAAAGAATGGATAGGCAGAATAAAATGAGCTAGCACAGTTTATGGATTATAGCCACTAGCTGAACTGTAATGGATTCTATTTATTTCTGTGAAGTACAGCAGCACCTTGGATAAAAAAAAAAATACTTGATAAAGACTTGGACAAGAAAAAGGTCAGTACTGACAATAAAAGGAGACGACGAAAATGTTGTTGCTGCTGCATTTATGTAGCATGACAAAAGAGCCCTGCCTGAGGGTATGAAGTATAAATGACAGCTTCGTCACAGGCTTCATCAGTTTGTATCTCTGCAGTGTCTGCCTGTGGAAATAGCAGAGTACAGCCAAAACAAACCAGGGGCTAGCTTTTATTTCCTTTTTTAAGGCAAACATGATCATTGTCAACAGACCTCAGATGCTTCGGAAACTACTTTGTATGGGAGTTGTTCTTTGGTTTCCTTAATCTTCAAAATCGTTCCTTTATATATCAAAACCTGTGGTGTTTGGGTTTTTTTGTTGTTTTGTTTGTTTGTTTGTTTGTTTGGGGCTTTTTTGTTTCTTTATAAGCAATCAGCTCTTTCCAAAATTCTCCTTCTGGAAACAAGTGCTCTGACCTATCCTACCCTTCTCCAACTGGACTTTTTGTCTTAATGATTTTTCTACAGCACCAAACTTTTAACAGCCCTGTGTCATCTCCCAGGGTTTTACCTGCTTTCACCAGAAACGTGAAAGACGAAGAGTCTCCGGTGAGAAAAGAACTCTGAGCCACCCTACACTGCTTATGGCAGTGTCTGCGCCTGAGAGCCTCCCTGAAAAGAAC